>PVIU01009092.1:0-78618 GCA_004026605.1 Ondatra zibethicus | reverse complement strand
CACAGAAGGTGGCCCTCACAGAAGGTGGTCCTCACAGAAGGTGGTCCTCACAGAAGGTGACCCTCACAGAAGGTGGTCCTCACAGAAGGTGGTCCTCACAGAAGGTGGTCCTCACACAGAAGGTGGCCCTCACAGAAGGTGGTCCTCACAGAAGGTGGTCCTCACAGAAGGTGACCCTCACAGAAGGTGGCCCTCACAGAAGGTGGCCCTCACAGAAGGAGGTCCACACAGAAGGTGGCCCTCACACAGAAGGAGGTCCACACAGAAGGTGGCCCTCACACAGAAGGTGGCATACAAGTCAGCCATGGGTCGATTTCATTCTCTCTCCGGGATCCAGGAGTCTGTACAAACAGAGCCAGAAGACTGTTTATTTCAGGCTTTGGGGGACCCATGGTCTGCCACAGCATCGATCGAGTCTGCTGATGGAGCACAGAGGCAGCCATGAGCAATATGAAAGCAAACAAACTTATCTGTGTTCCAGTAAACTTTATTTAAAAGAAAGTCAAGTGTCAGGAAGAGTTTGGGTCTATTGTTGAGGAATTCTAATCTCTCTCTAAGCTTTAAATCTTTTACCTGTAAAATGGGAATAACCACACCCACTTCAGAATAATAAAACGATAGCACTGGGCAGGGGCTTAGTGTGTGTCTGGGATGCTGTCGTGCTCTGGAAGCGGTTGCTGTGCTGTTGGAATTACCTCCCAATGCACACTATATGGCAATGGCTTTGCTGTTAGGGCCACAGAGAGAATACAATGAGCGTAGAAGGCAGGAGGGACTGTGGGTTTGATGCTTCACAGGACTCTTCGTGGCTTTCTGTTCCAATCATTATAACAATTTAGGGCAGTTCCTGGGGATTCCTGAGATGGCTCAGGGGACGAGTCACTTGCTCCACAGGTGTGAGGATGAGTTCAGAGTCCCAGAACCCACATCAAAGTCAGACAGGTGCAACTGCTCTCTATAATCCCAACATTCAGTAGGAAGAAACAGGGGGTGCCCAGGGCAATGGGAGAACTCTGGGTTCAGCAAGGTACCCTGTCTCAATAAAGCAAGGAGTGTGATGGAGGAGGATGCCTGACATCACCTTTGGGTGTCCACACATTACACCCAAACATGCACACACATAACCATCTACTCAATGGTGATGCAAAAATGTCTCTGAACCCTGCTTCTGGATTTAGCAATGTTGTAGTAGGTACTTCTGTGAACATAAAGTGAAAGACTTGGTCTTTAGCTGGAGAGGCTGAAGTAACGTGTTCTCTGAAGACAGCTGACAACATGGTCCATTGGGGGCTGCTGAATAAGAGGGGTCACGGGAGCTGGGGGACTAGCCGGAGGTGGATCTGGACTAATGCATGGAATTCCCACAGAAGTATAGCTTTATTTCCAGTGTTTGGGGATCAGAATACACGTTTTACAGAGGATCGGGGTGAAGACTGAAGGCTCAGATGTCCAGGTGACAGTCTGAGGTACAGAAGCCAGTGTCTGGTGCTAGCCAGTATGACCCACCTTTCTTGTATCCCTCTTCTCTCCCTCATGCTTCTTTTGTCTCTCACGCCTTCTAGGTTGGACTTGGCCCAGTCTCTGGGACTCACTCAGCTGCAAGTGAAGACTTGGTATCAGAACCGCAGGATGAAATGGAAGAAGATGGTAAGAGAGGACAGGGAGTCGAGCCCCGAGCTTGTCCTTACGGGGAAGAACCCCACCCTGGGCTGTGGGGGGCAGGAAGGTAGCAGTTTGGATGTTAAGGCAGGAAGGTCTTCCAACATGCTGGCTGGGAGGGAGACTGAACTTGACCTCATCCCTTAACCAGAGAGATATTCCTTTTTTGTCAGTTTCCCTAGAAATAAAAGAAGAAAGCCTACAAGCTTCTCAGCTGCTATTCTGAATCCCACCTGCTGGTGCTTCCAAAGAACTCTGCCCCCTCCCAGCAGTAGCGGCAGTCATAAAAAAAAGACATGTGTTTCTGTGCCTAGGCCCCTGAATGCAGGAATCTTTAAAATTAGTCATAGTCACCTGGGTAGCAAGATAAGTCCTTCTCTGGGGATTCTGATTTCAGAGAGCCAGGTCAGGGCTGGGGCGAGGCCAGGTTATTGCAAAGCATGCTCCCTTCAGCCGGTTCCCACCTTCCAGTGACCTATCAGTTTACGAACCCGGCATGAGGCCAGAGCCCGCGCACTGTGCTCACTGCCTTGAAGTCCCACCTCTGAACAGAATGCCTTCAGCATCGTGCTGGGAACGCACGCCACACCCAAACATTGCCGTTCCTCTGCTAGCCATCCTGTCCTAGGCACCATGGGAAAGACAGTAAACTATAGCCCCTGCTCCCAAGGGAATTTGTTATGAAGCTGGAGGAAGAAGGCCCAGGAAGCAGCAAGGGAGTACAGAATGACCCAGGGCCGGTTATTTCGTTTAAGGTGGTGAGCCCCCAAAGGGTTCCGATGAGAAGCCAGCTGCAGACGGAAGCTGAAAGGGCAGGAATCATGAAATTCAGATAAATAGAATCATTCTAAAAATTCCATAAGGCTCTACACACATGAAACTTACGGTGGAAACTGGGGTGGGGGTGGGGGTTCTTTGAAGGAACCAAGTTTGGGAGTGAGAGGGGCTGGGCTGCATTCCCGTGCATGCCCCTCCCTGCTCATTTGGGGCTCGTCCCTTTGGTTCTTTTCCTTTTAAGTTCCACCACCTACCTCTTTCCCCATCAGTCATCATCATGGAAATCAATGTCTCCTGAGTAGCAGAGTATTGTTTAAATTGGTTATCAGCAATCTTCTCATGAGTCATTTGAATAACGAACTGACAACCAGTCCTCTGGGCCAGCACCGCCCAGTCCCTTGTGGGACAACGAGTGTGCCTTGGGCTCTGACGTCACTTGTTTTTCATCAGCCACTGTACTGCTGGCACAGTGCTGGGGTAGCTGATGGTGATTTTCAACCCTACACATCAAAATGGAAGTAACTCTACAGATTTAACCTCGGGCAATGTTCTAGGCAAACCAAACTCCAGGTACCTTGAGGAGAGAAGAGAACCAAACTTCTAGTTCATGTTAGCAATAACATATGGACCAATTAATTTATAACCGGTAGTAGAGACAAATTGACAAGCTGAATCTGTCTCATAAAACCTTAAAAATGTTTTGTGACCCTTTGCGTTTCCATACAGTGGCTGGGAGTGTGAGTCAGGAAGCTCCCACGGACCGTGAGAGGAGAAAAAGGTGTTGAAGGGGCAGGAAAGATGGGGTGGAGAGTACAAGGGGAAGCAGAGGATGTGAAGAATGGGGGGGGGGAGGCCATCACAAACAAATAACGTTTGGAAATACTTTGTGAGATCTAATGCTATGAATGCTAGTTAAAATATTAATCAAAACACACAAAATGTAAAACAAAAATTCAGTCAAGTCAGGGCCACAGACCTGAAAACTAAGTCACACAAAGTAACCGGGGAGGAAGGGTTGACGGGCTTCAGAAGCAGAAGAGAAGGGAGGCCTTTGTGGGAAAGACTTTGTCAAGCTGTTTTCAGTGGCTGACTGGACGTGTGTCCAGTGATGGTGGGGGATGGACTGCAGGCAGAAAGCTTGGGGTGCTTAGCACCTTCAAAATGGCGGGAGCCACAAAGGCTTGGCGTTCAGTTGTGAGTGTTGAGTTCTGACTCCTTCCGAACAGCGAGGCATTGTTGAGCTCTGGATTTGCTTCACAGATTTTCCGGCTAAAAACTCTTTCAAGGCTATCTCTTCAGGTACCGAGGAGGGAAGAAAAAGATAATTGGGTAATAAAGATGTCTCAAGGCTAGTAACCTAATTGGAACTGGAAAAAGATTAGTATTTGATTCTCAGACTCACTCCTGAGGCTGCCAAGGACAAAGCTGCCAAGAGCAAGATAGGATCTCTGACGAGTTTTGACTGGTCAGCATCTGTAACCTATAGCGGGTTGAGTAAATTTAATCTTTCACATGAGATGGGGTGCTTATCCTGTATTCCATTTCTGTGGCGCCACATAATTCGTATCTGCCTGGAAACATCTTATTATTCAGTGGTCTTTCTTCCGAAAGAGGATCCAATCCCACACCAGAATGTGGGTGGACTATACTGTCATGCTTTTTTAAATTTATTTTTAATTTTTAAAAAAAATTGTTTTTGGTCTAGCATTTGAATTGTCTCTAGAGAGTCAACAGTTCGGTGAAACTGTTACCGGTTGTTACCTGTATGACCCTGGACAATTGCTTGTGTGTCTCCTTGGTAAAACCTCACATCTACTTCACAGAGTGGTACTAAAACTGAGGTGACATCTATAAAATACCTAGGACAGCGCTTGCCAAACAAGATACAGACAAGAGATATTAGCTGCCATTATTCTGGTTTGTTATCTACAAAATCCGTGTTTCCAGATAACCTGAATCTTTGGAGACCACTATAGGTAAAGTCAAAGGCTTCCAGGGCCCCTCAGGTTGCTTTTTTGGTTGAGAGAGTCCTGAGTTGTTGGTCCCTCAGTCAGAGTTTGGCACTGGGACACAGTTTGAGGCCTTGGGTCTTCAGGCTGCGGCAAACAGTAATGTGATCAGTAATGCCCTGGGAGAGACTGGTGCAGGAGAACCCAGACATTTTCTCCTGGCATCACTGAAACTGTCATCAATTCTGTGGTCCCCACTGTGCTGGAGGGAGGAAGGGGGAGAGAAATAAGACTCTGAGTTCATAAGCCTGGCATCTGTTGGGTAAATGCAGATGAACAGGAAACATAGTGGTATGTCCTATGTGTTCATTGCACATTAAGCAGAATCAGTTGCTGGTCAGCCTGTTAGATTTGAGTGTTTAGGGGTCTTAGGTTCAAGGCCAGCGCTGTCCTTGGCTCACTTTGACCCTGAAAGCCCTATCTGTCAACTCTTTCTTGGTTGGAAGAGGAAGGAAGGCAGATTCACACTTCCACACTGCCATCCTGTTCTGTTATCTGAGGTGACTGCCTGAACCCCATCTAAGTACCTCACGATGAAAGCAATAGACCCATTCTGACAGTCTCAGCTACAGAGCAGTCACACGCCCCAATTTAGAGTTCAGAGGAGGACTGCCGACAGACACAGTGAAGTACCTTGTTCTATGCGTTTCTGTGGGAGACAGAGAAGCGTGTGACCTCATGCCCGGTGGGTTTCCTAGTCTGTGTGGACTAAGGAACATACTGTCTCTAGGAGTCAGTGAGGAAGCCCCCAGAGAGGGCTGCAGGGTGCATGTGAGTCCGCCGCAGTCCTGGTGCAGGGCGGGTGCAGGATAATTGCATGTCTCAGGTGTGCTGGGAGGCAGGGGCCAGAGGTCGATGTGGAAAGCAGCCAGGAAGGGTAGTTGTCTTCTAATTACTGCTTGCACTGGAATGTTCTATTCCATGTAGAAAATGGTTTGATTGTTTTGACTGTTTTTCCATGCTGTCGGAAAGCAGCCAGGTGGGGTAAATCCAAGCTGTGTGGGTGGTGTCCTCTAATTGCCGGGCTTTCCTTTGCCAATTAGGTGGCTTCCTTAGACCTGCCCTTTTCTAACTTGATTACTGCATGGGGCAACTGCTTTTTGTATAACCCCTTTCATACCCGGTGGAGCTGCTTTCGACATGTGGGTTCCGTCCTGGCACAGTCAGGCACTTTCAAAAGCACTGATGACATCAAAATCAGATACTGACTTACCCAAAAAGGAATACGGGGTGTCGTCTCTCCAGAGGTGAATTCTGTTAATGTCTATACTTTGCTGAAGGTTACTTCATGTCTCCATGTGAGCTATCTAGTCGGGTTCAAATAAGTCAAGAAGAATTGCAGCTGGAAAGAGGTGTCTGTTGAGAATACATATTCTCCTGGACTTTGTACATGAAAACTAACTCAAAACAGATCACAGATCTACATAAGAGCTAAAACAGGAAAAGCCTTAGAAGAAAACCTAAGTAAATATTTTTGACTTAGGACTGAACAAGGCTTTCTGACATATGACACAAAAGCAGTGTCAGCAACAGAAAAACTAAGCCGGATTTTATGAAAATGAAAACTTTTGTACTGTGAAGGGCCCGTCACAAAGTAAGAACAATAAAGAAAGAGGAAGAAGTGAAAAAAGAGCCCTTAGCACGGGAACAAAGTTTTCAAATTTTTTTTTCTGATAAGGAACATGTATCTAGATTTTTTTTTAAAAAAAGCATCCCTTACAACGTATTCTAAGGAGATGATTTGAACAGACCTACCTCCAAAGCAGATGTACAAATGGTTTTCCCATACCACATGGTCAACCCTGAGATGATATGCACAAGAAGTACACAGACTGAGAAAGCTATACTTACATACTTAAGAGAAAATGTATATCAGCAATTAAAAGAAAAGAAGCCCATGATTTTGTGGGAGACCAAGGTGGGGAGGAATACATGAGAAGGGTTGGAGGAAAGGAATGGGGGGATGATGTAATTATATTTTAAAATTTACTTTTAAAAGATGCACAGATAGCCAATAAGCCCACAAAAAGCTGCTCAACCTTGTCAGCCATCAGGGAAATGCAAATCAAATGAGATCCCACTTTACACTAGCGAGGATGGCTATAATCAGGAAGGCGTAATGACAGACATTGGTGGGAGACTTGAAATCCACACACATTGCTGGTTGGAACGCACAATGGTGCAGCTACTTTAGAAAGAGTCCCTAGATTGTTAATCATGGAGTTGCCATATGATGTAGCAATTACATGTATATGTATATGTATATATATGTATATGTATAGATCTGAAAGAGATCAAAGCAGAAACTTGCAGAGATATTTGTTCACCCATGTTCATAACAGCATTATTCACAGAGCCCAAAGGTAGGAGTATCCAAACTTTGATACAGACATAAAGTGAATATTATTTTCACTACATAGATGGATCTTACGAGCACTGTGCCAAGTGAAGCAAGCAAAGTCCACATGTTGTGATTTTGTTTATACAAACTGTCCACAATGGATTCATCTGTAAGGAAAAGCTGGAGACTACTGATTGCTGAGTGCAAGGCATAGAGGTTGTGGGGAGTGGGGATTTGGTGCTAATGGGTATAAGGTTTCTGTTGAGGATGAGGGAAATGCTCTAAAACTGCCTTGCAACGGTAGATGCCCGAGTTGGCAATTATACTAAACATTGCTGAATTGGGCAGTTTAAATACATGAAGCATGCTTGCAAATTATGTCTCGAAGTTGTTTGAATAAGAACTTAAAATTTGGCGAGTTGCTGTACTCATTCTTGAGGTTTAGCCTAAGAAGGTCCTCTTCTGTCCTTGAAGAAAGAGACAGTGTTGTTAAATACCCAGTGACTACATAAAAAGATCCTGGCAGCTGAAGTGTCAGGAGAGATTTTCCCCTAAGGCACTTCTGTGCAAATGGAGAAGACAGTGATAAATTAGAGATGTTCTATAGTTTGATCCAGAATGGCCCCAAAGGCCCATGTGTAGAACGCTCCATCTCTAGCCTTAAATGCTGTTGGGGGTGAAGGAATGATGGAAGATATATATATCTTTAAGAATTTCACTACACACACACACACACACACACACACACACACACACACACACACATATATAGTAGGTTTTGTTCATATCTCCCCCCCATCCCCCTAATTCTATTTATATTTTAAGATAGGGTCTTACATAGCTCAACTCGCCTTGAACTTGTTATATAATCAGAGATGATCCACTTGGCTCTACCTCCCAACTTCTGGGATCACAGGTGTATGTCACCATGCTGAGCTGTTTTATCTTTCTTCAACTTTCTGAAGTGTTTATTGAGAAAGGTTCTGTCCATAATAGTTGTCAAAGGACTGCTGCATGCAGGGAGCCAGTGGGAGGGGCTGGCAAATATACATGTAGAGGTGGTGCTTTTATGAAAGTTCTCATAGGGCACATGGGGAGAGAATTTGATTGACTCAGGAGAGCAGGGCAGGTAGGCTTCCAAAAGATGTAATCCAGGGAGAGGCTGCCATTCAGCCACCTTCCTGGTTTCTCGTGTACACAATGGGTTCTTCCTCGTCATCCTGTGGTAGAAGGTACTCTGAACCCCATTTTACAGACAAGGAAACCGAGACTGAGGTTCCTCAAAGAGTTTCCCAAAGACAAAGCTGGGAAGTGGCTGGAATTTAGTGGTTGCAACTCTTTCTACGGTGGTCAACTACCTCTTTCCAACAAGACAGGAGGATATATTTTTTAACACCTTTTCTTCTGATAACAGAAATTTTTGTGAATGATCCTTGGTGAAAATTTAGAAAATAGCATAATATTAAAAAAAGAAGCGTTATCCATGATCTCGATCCTGCAAACGAGGCAGCGTATAGCTGTCTATCTTCAAAATTGAACTATGCTGTATTATGGCTTGTTTTTAATAAAAATATATTTATAATGTTTCCCAAGCAAAGAGTCTCCTCTATAATAATTGTTTTGGTTATCAGAAATCTCTCTTTGGAATTGACTATAATTATCTCACATTTAGGGTACCCACTCTAACTTTTGCTGTTATAACCAATGTTGGGTTGACTATGTTTTGCAGACATGGGTGAGTGTTGAGAATTTATCCCGAGGCATTTCTTTTTTAAAGATGTTCATGTCATAAAGCTTTTAACTTGAATCGTCAGATTGTCCAGGCTCCATCTTCACCCGAAGTGTGTTTATTCTCTTGCTTGCTATAGATCTATCAGTTCGATAGTTATCACATTAGCATTTGAAGTTTAATTGCTTTCCTTACCAAAGAAGGTGACTTTTTTTCTGTGCCTATTATTGGGGTATTAAATGCCAAAGTAGATAATGCTGTCTAAAAGTCCACTGAACATGGAAGAAGCCGACTTCAGGGGATGGCCTTAAAATACATGAGGTCAAACCCTATGCCTTTGCTATTGGCAGGGCAGACTGTACAGTGCTGTGTGAGAGTGAACCAGGACCAGGAAGGTGCAGGCTGAAGGGATTTCTTAGATTCAGTAATCTCTCTCTCTCTTTTTCCCCACATAGGTTCTTAAAGGTGGACAGGAAGCACCCACAAAACCTAAGGGGCGTCCCAAGAAGAACTCTATTCCCACATCAGAGGAGATTGAAGCTGAAGAGAAGATGAACAGCCAGGCCCAGAGCCAAGAGCACCTGGAGTCCTTGCAGGGACACAAGGAGCCCTGTGATACCCAGGAGTCCACAGCATGCCATGTCCCCCTGGAGGTGGCAGAACAGCCACCTCACCAGCCCCAGGAGTTGCCAGAAGCTTCTTCTGAACCCCCACCATTAAGCTAAGCTAAAGTTCTTTGGGGGAGGGGGATACTGGGGAAAAGGGAAGAGAGAGAAGGCAAGGAGACTCAGGATATAGCCTAGTCACTTGGGAGAAGGAGCGCTACCTGGCCACCTCCTCCCAGTGGCATTTTCATCTTGAGCATTTGATGAAGACTTGTTTTCCTTGGGTCTTGCCCTTCTTGCAAGGCTGTGTTAGCCACAGATACCCCTGAGTAAGGGAGCTAGTGCCTTGGAGCTGTTTGCCCAGGCTGGGGTGACGGCTGTGGGGTTGAGCACAGCAGCCTGTCAGCGTGACAAGCGGGGCTGGCCTGCAGAGAAGGCCGCTCTTCTCCCTCCCTGCTTCCCTCTGGGTAGCCAGTCAGCAGAGCAGAGAGAGGTAGGTGGGAGTGCTTGGGAAGCCTGTCCAGGCTCCTTGCTGACTCAGCACTTATTTCTGTAGTTTTAAGAGAATGGAATGTTTTGGGGTTCTTTTTGGAGGGTGGGGTGGGGAAGATTGTTAAAGGCAGGCAAAGAAAGAAAGAAAAGAAAAAGAAAAAGAAGAAAAGGAGTTGGAGGGAGTTGCGAGTTACTAGGGACATCTCTGAGTCCTGCTTGCCTGTTTGGAGACACGTGTGCCTTTGTGCCTTTATAAGATGGTCAGGTGATAAAACACTTTCGAGCCTTGGTTTTCCTGCCTCATTCAGTTGCCATCCCTGAAGCTGCAAATGCCGATACGTTAAGATAACTTTTATTTTTTAATTAAAAATGCATCTTTCAAGAGGATTGTCTTGTTTTCTTTTCTTTCTTTATTATTTTGAGAAGTGTCCTATGAAAAGAGGGTAACCAGGTACCCTGGACCTTTCTTTCCCCATCTACAAAGCAAAATGTTGGACCAGACCACTAACGCCTAAGTACAGGAGCCACAGAAATGATGCTGTGGTCACGAGGCGAAGAATCTGAACAGCGAGGCTGCCCCCACGAGGCAGCCCCATGCCAGCAGCTGTAGATCTGGGACTTCAACTTTAAAAGTTGTCGTGGCCTTTAAAAATATATCTGTTTTATTTGCATGTGTGTGTGAATGCCTACATAGATGCTTATATCTCTCTCTGTCTCTGTCTGTCTGTCTGTCTGTCTCTGTGTGTGTGTGTGTGTGTGTGCGCGCACGCTGCATGCTTATGCCACAGTATGTGTGTGGAGGCCAGAGGAAAAACTGTGGGAGTCAGTTCTGTCCTTCTACCATGTGGATTTTGGTGACTGAACTCAAGTCATTAGGCTTGGAGGTGAGTCGCTTTACCTGCTCACTGTCTTGCAGGCTGGCCCTGTTTTACCTTTCAAATAGCTAATTAGGTTATATGCTTTAAAAGGTCAAAACTCATTTGTATTGGTTTTTCCCTTGTCCTCCCACCTTTTCTTCATGGAGTGTCCAGTTTTTAAGGAAAGAAAACTTAAGAACAGACTGCCTAGCTGTGCTAAGACATATCACATTTAAAAGTGATGCCCCAGACTAGGGCTGGTGCCCAATGGCTAGGGGCTTTCTTACGTGCACAGGGGCCTGGGTGCCACACCCAACGTCAGAGGAAGGCAAATGGGATGCAGTAACGATGCCCCACTTTAAATAAGACCAGGGAAGGGCCAAGAACCGAGGGTCCCAAGGAGGGTTTGTCTGACTCTCACACACTCTGGCTGGGAGAATCTTCCAGGGTCACCGTTAGGGTTGGTTCCCCGTGGTGCCCTTCAGGACTCGATACCCAGTGGCTTAGCCAGCCATCGATTACTGCCAACTCTGCCAAGTCGAAGGCTTGGAGGATACCAGTCAGCTGCTAACAGGGCCTCGGCTAGGAGGCAGAACTGATTACTATTTCTGAAACAGTCCTGTAACACACTTCAGATCCCAACAGGAAAAAATGCTGCCTGTGTGCACACATCTGGCTGCCTGCTTTCCTCCGTGAGGGCAACTGCATCTTTGATGTTGCCATGGCAGACCTTACCCCTCTGCTACCGAGCAGGGTAAGAAAGCCCTCTTTCTTTTCTTTCCATTCCTGTGAATAGACAAAGGAGTTAAGGACTTGGTCTCCGAGAACCAGTTTGTGCAGACCACGCCCAGCTGCCTGTGTGAGGTGGCTTGTAGCAAGTGTACGAAAGCTGTCTCGCTCACCTCTACCCACCCCGCAGTACAATTGTACAATCCGCTGACCAGGTGGTGTCACAACAAGACAGGAAATATGCACAATGGCCAGAGTAAGCCGTGGAGGGCAGCCAGGTTAGACTCTGAGGGCCGTTCTATTGACCTCACTCCAAGAGACGCCTCTCAGTGAGATGCCGGTTTCCTATGAGGGCTTTCAGTCTCTTGCCCCGGTGTTACCGTCTTCCTTACCGTGCTCTGACTATGACTGCAACCTTATGGACCTGTTTGAGCGCATACATACATGCCGCTTTTCCCACGTGCTGGGTTCCAGGCACTTCTGACTCCAGCTTACTCCTTGGCCCATTCTCTTTGGTTTGTTTCTTGCCTGGAGGGGTTGAAGACATTTCACTGGTGAATTTAAGACCTGGGATTATCGTTCCTTATGTTTGGGAAGGCCCAGCCCAAGGGTACCTCCATTGACAAGCTCTTGGCTTATCCTCAGATGTGCAAGGCTTCTTTTTTCTTTTTCTGATGAATCAAAGATGAGACAGGCGGTACCTTTATTATTATTGTTTTAATTGACAGATACAGATTATACATACTTAAGGCATACCTGGTGTTTCAGAGTCTTCACACAATGTAGAATGGTTACATTAGGCAAACTGGCATTTGCATTAACTCATATACCATTATTCTGTGGCTAGACTAAGAAAATCTACTCTCAGTAACTTAATTACTTAATACTCTAAAACCTGTAATCGCCATGTGTACAATATTCTTGAACCTATTCATCTTAACTGAAATCTTTTTTAAAAATTGATTATTTTTATTTTATGTACATTGGTGTTTGACCTGCATGTATGTCTGTGTCAGTGTATTTCATCCTCTAGACCTGGAATTACACACTGTTGTGAGCTGCCATAGGGTGTTGGGAATTGAACACAGATCCTCTGGAAGAGCAGCTAGTGTTCTTAACCACTGAGTCATCTCTCCAGCCCCATGAAATCTTGTATCCTTTACCCAGCATCTCCCCTGACCTAGTCCCCCATCTCTAACATATGGTAATTACCATGGTTATGCTCTACTTCTATCATACTTCTTTAGCATCCACGTACCGAGTAAGGACATGCCACGGTTGTCTTCGATTGCTGTCTCTCTTTTCTGCTTATTATGATGACCTTCAGGCCCATTTCTTTTGTCCAAAATGATAAGATTTTCTTCACTTTTGTGCCAAACAGTATTTCACTGTAGCTATGTACGAGTCTCTTTATCCACCTGTTAGTTGGATCCTAGGGTGGACGGCATCTCTGCCATTGTGAGGAGTGCTGACGTGAACACAGGCATGCCGATGTCTTTCTCCAGCAGTGGAGAGGAAAGGGCTTCTACTGTGTTTGTAAGCAGAGCCCTGGTCTTCCTCCAACTCCGCTTTCTCTGTGCACATACTTTCCGGGACCAGTGCTAGGCTTCCAGGTGCCAGCTTCACACGTTTCCTCTGGGATGTCACAGTACGTAGCTTGTTCTAAGCAATTCTGGAACAAATTACTGAGTGACTTCCCCAGCATTTCTTAGTGCCTCTTAACTTCTTTTCTCCATTTTCAGGTCTTGCTAAGTGAATGTATTCTCCCTCTTCTCTGGAATGCAGGACGATGCTCACCAAGGGCTCAGAGTTTAATGTGACACGTGGTTTCTGGTCAATGTCCGAAGTTTTCCAGAGGAAGAGAAAGGACTTAGGCAAGTCTTTCAGAATTTGCTTGGATCAACTGACCCAAGAGATTTTGATTTTTGAGCTGGGCAGTGATGGTGCATGCCTTTAATTCCAGCACTCAGAAGGCAGAGGCAGGAGGCTCTCCCTGAGTTCGAGGTTAGCCTGGTCTGAAGAATGAATCCCAGGACAGCCAGGGATACACAGAGAAACCCTGTCTTGAAGAACAAACAAACAAAAACAAAACAGACAAACAGAAAGTGTGTGTGAGAGAGTATTAGAGAGAGAGAGAGACAGAGAGAGAGAGGGAGGGAGAGGGAGGGAGAGGGAGAGAGAGAGAGAGAGAGAGAAAGAGAGAGAGGGAGAGAGAGAAAGGGGTGACCCTGCTCTGGGAGGCTTGGACAGAGCCCTTTCCCCCATGGTTTTGACCTACTGCTGCCTGTTTGGATCACCAGTCCTCAAACAACAACATGGAGACTTATTATTAATTATGAAAGCTTGGCGTTTCACTTGGACTTGTTTCCAACCGTCTCTTATAACTTAATTAACCCATATTTTTAATCTGCATTCTGCCACATGACTCAGTTATCTCTTCTCCGTAGAGCACCTCCAACTTCCGAGTCTGCTCTCGGAATCTGCTTGCCTACATTCCTCCTCCTCTTCCTCTCTTTCCCTGAAATCCTGCCTATCCTCTCCTGCCTAGCTATTGACACCAATCACAGCAATACATCTTCACACAGTGTACCCTACAACATATCCCCCCCTCACCCCACAATAGCTGTCCAATCGGGCTGTGAAGTGGGCTGATTCTTTCAGTTTTATGCAAGCCCATTAGTAAGAGAGACAATGCCATTTGTCTTGCAAGGGCTCAAGAGCCATGCTCAGGACCAAGCCAGGGTCCCAGTCCCTGTAGAATCTTCCTCATAAGCTTGGCTTCTCTCCTCCCAAACAAGGGCCTGTGATGGGCATGCCATTGGTCCCAATGGGGGTTTCTGAGGGGATTTCTCTGGCTCTGCTCCCACTGTGTGCATTCTTTGTGGGAGAAAACAGACTTCTGCTGTGAAGCCCACTGTAGGCCATCAGTGAACTCATCTAACCACGTTGATTGTGTGCTGGGTCACTGTGTGTGCCAGATGGCGCCCATGCTATCTTTAAAGATTTGCTAAGATATACCCAAACCACGCAGAATTCAGTAATGCATTGGGTCTCACAGTATGAGCCATAACCCTTAAACTCATCTGAACAGATTCATCAGAAGCAAGTTTTAAGTAGACCAGTTTGGAATTT
Source organism: Ondatra zibethicus (assembly GCA_004026605.1). Lineage (NCBI taxonomy): Eukaryota > Metazoa > Chordata > Mammalia > Rodentia > Cricetidae > Ondatra > Ondatra zibethicus. The sequence goes on along the minus strand of PVIU01009092.1, from coordinate 64,288 downwards.
TTGCTCCTGCCTAAGTCTGTGGCTAGGTGAAGACCTACTCTTCTCGAAATTGTCTGTGGATACTTCCCTGGCTTGACAGGAGCCAGAGATGGGGGTTAGGGGCAGAGCTGAAACACGCTCTGTTGCCTGCACTGCCTAAAGTCTGAACTAGCTGGTGCTTTTCGACCCCCACCCATGAGCCTCACTGCTCTCTCCATGGTTGCTGCCTGCTACACTCTTCCCAGGCACAGAGGCATCCCTCTTCCTTGGGTCAGGTGACTCTGAGACACTGGACCCCAGTGTGCCCTGTGCCCAAGAGGCAGTGTCTTTTCTCCACTCCTTTTTCTCACACCTCAGCAGGACAGTGTGAAGTCACCTCCTAAGAGTGTTCTGTAACCAACCCCACCTTCTCCCCAGTCCAACCTGTTCACTCCTCCCTCGCCTCTTCTTCTTAATGCACCTTTTGTAAGTGCTGCTGCGTCCTGCCATTTTCCCAAGAAGGACAAGGATTCTTTTTTGTTCCCCTATTTAGAGCATAAATCCCTTGAGGCTGTTTCTCAGTTTACTGCTGACACTTCCTCTTTCTCTGCTGAAGGCCTGCGAACTGCGCAGTTAGAGGGTCTGTGCTCCCCTGGCTTCCTGCTAAGTTGTTATTGTTATCTTTGTTGTTGTTGTTATTGGTGCTACAGAAATTTGCATTGCTTACTGTCAGGCAGCCTGAAACCCCCTATCATAAAGTACTTCTCCTGGTCCCTGGCCATCCTCAGAGCAGCAGATCTGTCCATGGGGTTTGGGTTGTCTGCAGTTTTCAGTCAAAGAAAAAGAGCTTCACTAACCTACTGAAATCCTTCCAGTACCTAGGGAAATAATGCTGGGCACTTTCCCCTGGTTAAGCTGTGCAGAAAGAAGGGTGATGGGGAATCCATATTGAAGGTCCTTGTGGGAAAGGGCAAAGGCCACTGATTATGCCAGCTCCTTTTTTTTAAAGAGTCTGGACAGGGCTTTGAAGAGATCCTCAAAGTGCTTTCCATCAAGAGTCCTGGGCAGTGTGGGCTGTGTGGGGCCTGGGGGAAAGGCAATACTTGCTGAGTATTTATCTAGAACAAAAATTAAGGTCTGTCTAGAACAAAATGATATTGGGTAACTGGTGGGGAGTCATGGGGCTCTTTGGCCTGGGATAGAAAGAGGCGGAGTGGGAAGAGGAGCCCTGGAGTTGGGTAGAGTGGCTGGAAGGTGAAGGCAAGAGCGTCTGAGCCATGCCTCTAGGCTTGGCTTTAGGATGGAGCCAAGCTCCAGAGCATGGGATGGACCACAGTCAGAGACAGACTTCCCATTCTGCAGAGTGGAGGCTGGTGGGGATGGCAGGGATTTGAAAGAGATCCCAGAGCATGCAGAACCTGGGGCTCCGGAGAGCCATTAGTAGCCATAGCCACAATCCGACGAGCATTTTAACGTGCTTTTGTGCCTCGTCCTAAAACAGCACTGAGTGGGGGCAAGAGGTGGACAGAGAGAAAAAGGAAGGGTGGCTTTGCCCTCAAGTGAATTCAGATCCTCGGGAAGTTTATAATGTGTAGGCTTGAGGATGGGGCTAAAGGTTCAGCTATGTTTCCACTGCATAGACATTCTCCCTTTCCCTGTGTTGTGATGCTGCTCATGACAGCTACACCCCAAAGCATGTCCTTACCGTGCTAGGCTGGCTAAGAAAGGGTTAAGGTCTTCTGCAGGCCCCTTGTACACCTGGAGTGGTGATTAACACTGGAGCAACAGGTGTTTGTTAAGTTCACCTGAATGTCCCTAATCCCAGTTTGTCTCCCAAATCCTGGGTGGAGGGTGATTTGGGGTAGGCAGACAGAGCCTGGTAATGCCATTTGTAATCTGGGTGTGGAGCCCAAGGTGGTTCAGCACAGGTCTGGTTTTGCCTCCTTGCATTTTGCCCTTATCTGTCCGATGGGCAGTGGACACATCCTTTCTTGTCCACCATTCACACCCCATCCAGGTGTGCTCTGGAGTTGGCCTCTACCTGGCTGCTTCGGACTGGTCTGCAGGTCAGCTGCGCCTGGGAGGAGCAGGACACCTTGCTTTCTAAGGGTCTGTGTAAATCCTTGTGACGGGCTCCTTTCGTGCCTGCCAGCCTGCCTGACTCCGTTCTTTCCCAAACCCTCTTCCCTTCTGTTTATTTTTGTTGCGGATTTATTAGACACACAGTTAAAGTGCCCATTTAACTCTGAAACTGTCATCATGCCTGCTTCATGAATAAGTTCATTCACGGACAAAACCCTTTAAACATTTTTTTTAAGAAGGTGGGGGAGGCACGGGGGAGAAGAGGAGGAAATAGTGCCCCAGGTCAGTGAGGAGGCCAAAAGCACCCGAAACCCAAGCAGAGGCCTCTCCTACAGCTCAAGAATGTAACAAGGGCCCTCAGAGGTACCTGGATTTACCCTGTTCATCAAGACGTGTGTCATCGCTCCTTCAGGATGCTGGGGTCTAGAGTTCATTCCTTTGTTTTGCTTGCTAGAGAACACACAATTTGAGGCAGGCTGAGTGGCGGCCGTGCACCTGTTCAAAAATGCCTGCCAAGAACCTCAAGACGTGCCAGGCCGAATCCTTATCCCTTTGGGATCAGAGCAGCTCCCTTCATCCAAATTCCCTGGGTTCCTTCAGGGTTTCTCTCCTTCAGGTGGCCCTTTCTTCCCACTTGGATCCTCACTCGTGTAAGTCGCTTGGCTGAAAGCAGCAAGGTTCAGATCGGCTGTCTTTTCCAACATATCCCGACAACACACTAAGGTTCTACAGTGGGGACTTTCTTTCCAGTGCTAGGCTAATTCCCTCAGCAGACCAAGGACGTAGGCATCATTGCCGTGTCCATTTTAGAGATGGGGAAACTGAGGCCTAATACGGCTAGGGAGTTTGTGCAGCTGCTTGACATAGCTGGAGCTCTGCTCTTTCCCCACCCCGGGCTTTGGCAGCTTGCTCTTAAGAAGGCTGATTCCAGGACAGAGGAGTATGGCGCTGGCAGGCTTTGTGCGCCCTCACGCTCCCGGCAAGTGTCCTTTGCCTCTGCTCCCACACAGCGGAAATAAGGACCCCATTTCTCATAGGTTGGGGTGCAATCTCCCCCCCCATAAACATGATAAGTCTGTGTTCTTTCTCACCTCTTTGGTTATGTGTCCAGAGGCTCAAGAGGCTGAAGGGGTACCGAAGTGGGCTGCCGTTTGCAGTAACCTTGGAAGCAGGCACTAACATCTGGATGATCTTGGAGGGAGGAGTCTTCCTGAAGCAAGGAAACAGGACTTCCGACTTGTAGTGTTCAAGGTTGTGGCTTTTTATACCAGGGAGGAAGGGACACGTGAGGAAAATGTGGGACCGGAGGACCACTCAAGAGGCCACTCTTCTCCAGGTGTCCTTGGAGTGACCTCTGAGATCCCAGCAGCCTTCACGTACTGATCTCGTTTGGAGGGTCAGTTTGATACTGACCCTCAAACACCCAGGGCACCTCTTTGTTTCCCTGGCTGTCCACTGCTTCATCGTTTTGGTTTTTATTTCAGCCACTGCTTTCTTTTCACGGGTACTTTGTTTTCAGTTTGTCTTCAAGGCAAATGTGGTAGAAGATATGAACTCCCCACTCTATAGGTTCCCATGAAAACAGCCGCTCCCAATGCAAATCCGAAGAATGCTCAGGGACACAGCCGCCTGCCGTGGCTGCTCTGACCACTTTCTGGGAATGGCAAACGCTGGCTCTTATCAAGGCAGCTGTGTGTGTCCAGATCCTGGAACACCGCTGTGTGGTCACAGGAGCCAAAGACATCAGTTTCCTTACAAAGGCAAAGGGACTTCTTAGAATCAGGTCAGTTTTAGACTTAGCATCAAGCTCCATGTAAAACACCAGCTGAGACATCGTGGTAAAACATCAGCTAAGGCCCGGTGGTAAAACACCAGCTAAGGTAAAACACCAGCTGAGGCCCAGTGGTAAAACACCAGCTGAGGCTTGGTGGTAAAACACCAGATGAGACACAGTGGTAAAACAACACCTGCTGAGACATGGTGGTAAAACACCAGCTGAGACACGGTGGTAAAACACCAGCTGAGACACAGTGGTAAAACACCAGCTGAGACACGGTGGTAAAACACCAGCTGAGACACGGTGGTAAAACACCAGCTGAGACACGGTGGTAAAACACCAGCTGAGACCCGGTGGTAAAACACCAGCTGAGACACAGTGGTAAAACACCAGCTAAGACACTGTGATAAAACACCAATTAAGACCCAGTGGTAAAACACCAGCTGAGACACGGTGATAAAATACCAGTTAAGACACGGTGGTAAAACACCAGCTGAGACACTGTGGTAAAACACCAATTAAGACACAGTGGTAAAACACCAGCTGAGACACTGTGGTAAAACACCAGCTGAGACACTGTGGTAAAACACCAGCTAAGACATGATGGTAAAACACCAGCTGAGACATGGTGGTAAAACAACAGCTAAGGCACAGTGCTCCAAAAGCAGCCCGCTTTTCCTGTCAGGAGAACAGAAAAATGTTCATAGTGTGTAATGAAGGATCTGTGAGCTAAACTCAGGTAAGTTTGAAAAAACATTTTTAGTCATTTTTATTAGTGAACATGAATAGCACAATATGGGGATTTTATTATGACAGTTTCATATCTGTATATGATACCCCTAGAGAGAATTCATTCCCCATTGTCCTCTCTTGTCCCATTTCCCTCCCTTTTTGTACCCCTATCTCTTCCCAGACGTTCCTCTTTTTATTTTCATGTTTTTACCTTAAAAATAATCTAGATTCTGTATATGAGAGGAAACACATAATGTTGTTTTTCTGAGTTTGGTTAATTTGGTTTGCCCTGAGGATTTCTCATTCTTTCTATTTTTCTATAGAGGGCAGACTTTTATTCTTTACAGCTGGCTAATATTTAATCAATTGCATATATATAACATTTTATCTACCCATTCACCATATGTGGTCATCTAGGGTGCTTCCACAGTTCTGGTGCGGTCCATACTGCTCCAGCTGCAGGTATGGTATGGGGGGGTACTACTCCTGTGTGCTGACGGATTCATTTGTGGGTATTCCAAGGAGCATCACAGCTGGAGAACATACAGCAGTACTTTTAGCTTTAAAGATTCATTTTTAAAATGTATGCATAAGTACACATATTTGTGTGCGTATCTGCTTTAGTTTGTGTGTACCTCATTTGTGCAGGTGCCCTTTGGCGCCAGAGAGCATCGGAGTCCTTGGAACTGGAGTTCAGGTGACTGTGAGCTTGGAACCGAGCCTCGTCCCCTGTAAGAGCAGTGTGGGAACCGAGCCTCGTCCCCTGTAAGAGCAGTGTGGGAACCGAGCCTCGTCCCCTGTAAGAGCAGTGTGGGAACCGAGCCTCGTCCCCTGTAAGAGCAGTGTGGGAACCGAGCCTCGTCCCCTGTAAGAGCAGTGTGGGAACCGAGCCTCGTCCCCTGTAAGAGCAGTGTGGGAACCGAGCCTCGTCCTCTGTAAGAGCAGTGTGTTGGTTAGATATTGTTCAGTTTGACAAACTAGAGTCAGTTGGGAAGAGAGAATCCAAGTTGGGGAATTGCCTCTATCATACTGACCTGTGGGGGTGTTTTCCTGGTTAATGACTGATGAGGGAGACTCTGGTCCACTGTGGGCAGTGTTACCCCTGGGTACTGCTTCGTGTAAGAAGGCAAACTCAGGAAGTCAGTAAGTAGCTTTCCTCTGTGTTTCCTGCCTCTGCTCCTGCTTGAGTTCGCCCCTTGACTCCCTCACTGATGGACTGTGGTCAGGATGTATAAGCCAAATAAACCCTTTCCTCTTTAAGTCACTTTGGTCTTGGTGTTTACGGTAGCAACAGAAAGCAAACTGGGATGGGCAGTAAACATTCTAACCATGGAGCCATCTCTCCAGTTCCTATGTTTAGCTTTTGAGGAAACACCACACTGATTTCCATACTGGCTGGACCAATTCAGCAATGTATAAGGGGTCCTTCCTCCACAGCATCTTTGATTTGCTGTTTCTTCTTTAAAATTTTTTATAGATATTTATTTTATGCGTATGAATGTTTTGATTGCATGTATGTCTGCACACCGTGTGTATGCCCAGTGCCTGAAGAGGTCAGAAGAGAGTATCAGATCTTCTGGAACTAGAGTTATGGATGGCTGTGAGCCATCACATGGGTGCTGGAAATCAAAGCCTGGTCGTTTGCAAGAACGAATGTTCGTAATCGATGAATCATTGCTCTAGCCTCACTTTTTTGCTTGTTGCTGTTTTTCGGTCAGGGTCTCATGCTTTCCAAGCGGGCCTAGAATTTATTATGTGGCTGAAAATAGATTGCACTTCTGATTCTTTTGTTTCTACTTCCAAAGTTCTGAGATTACAGTTATGAACCAACATTCTAGTTTATATGATGCTGAGGATGGAACTCAGTTCTCTGTGCATCTTAGACAAGCATTCTACCAATGAGCTGCATCCTTAGCCTCTTTTTTTATTTACTTTTTAAGAAAATTGAGTTTTTTATTATTTTAGAATTTTATACATGGGTACTACATTTACATAATTTCTGCCCCTCCCTCTCCCTGTTAAGCAACTCCCTGTTAAGTTCATGACACACACACACACACACACACACACACACACACACACACACACACACACACACACTACTGACTCCATTTATCATTGCTCTTATGTATGTATGCTTAGGGTTGACCATTTGGGGCTGGATAATGTCTCAGGGTACTCATCCCTACAGAAGACTGTTTCTTCCTTTCTCAGCAGCCGTGATTGCCTGTAGGCCTCCATTGAGGCACATGCCTGACATGTCACCTAGTGTTCCACTGTACGAGTCTTGGTTAGACAATGATGTTGTTGCTGTGTCTAGAAAACACAATTTGGCAGCAATCATATCCTGATATTACAATTTATTACAACATGTTTTCAAAATATTCCCTAAAAATCTTCTGGATTTCACTGACATGTTATAACAACCCCTTTTTGTCTCTAATTATTAATTTGGGTCAATTGAGCTTATTGATCTCATTTATATTTTCAAAGAACTTATTCCTTGTTTCACTGATTCTTTCTATTCCTTAATTTCTGACATGATCCTTATTCTTTCTTCCTGTCTACTAATTTTGAATCTGATTTGCTTTAATTTTCCTAATGATTTCAAGTACATCATTAAGGCATTTACTTGAAATCTGACATTTTAATGCTAATATTCATAGCTAAACCTTCCCTATTGTAACACCTTCTCTGCATTCCAAAGGGCCTGCTAAGTTGTGCTTCCATTTATAGTTTATTCTAAGAATTAAGAATGTTTATTTTATTTGTGTGTGTGTGATTATACATGTGTATATACACTTGTTTGTGCATGAGAGTGTGTGCGTACCATATGGTATGTGCACAGAGGACAGGAGTAACCTTGGGTATTAGGTCATCTGTTGTTTGGTACTGCTCTGTGTATTCTAGAAGAGCTGGCCCAGGAGATTTGGTGCGAGGGGTGGGTGGTTCTTCTGCCTCCACCTTCCCACTCATATTAGGAGTGCTGGGATTACAAAAACATGTTTACTACATACAGTTTTCATATGGGTTCTAGGGATCTGAATCTGGATTGTCAGACTTGTATGACAAGGCATTTAATTACTGAGTCATTTCTCTAGCCTGATTCTATAAAATTTCAAATTCTTCTCCTGCCTTCTTCAGAGCAACTCATCGAAAAGTATCCTGTTCAGTTTTCATGTGCTTATGTGGTTTCTTTTGCTAGATCTACTCTGTTATGATTTCTTAAGAGATGATTTGATTTTAAGTGAATTTCAGTATCATATAAAATGTAATTTATTTTGGACAAAGTGTCATGAGTTATTGAAAAGTGCATGTATCATCACTGTTGGGTGAAATAATCTGTAGATATTTGTTAAGTCTATCTAATCTGTGAAACAGGTATAACTTTGAAGTTTCTTGTTCAACTTTTTCATCTGAATGATCTACCTGTTATTGTTAAAGCTTTGCTTTGTTTTTTTTTTTTAAATATCTGGACCTCTCTGTCCATTATGCTCAGTTATGTTTGCTTTCTGAAGTTAGTGTACCAATATTCTTTGGTATATTTATTTCATTATTCAATATTCACTGATTCAACTAATTTATTTATTTGAATTTTTGAGACAGGGTTTCTCTATGTAGCCTTATGTGTCCTCAAACTCAGAGATCTGCCTTTCTCTGCCTTCTGCTGAGATTGAAGGGGTGAGCTACCATGCCCTGCTCTACATTCAATTTATTTAGATCATAAATATATTTAGATCTTCCACATATATATATATTTAGATCTCCCTTATATAATATACAATATATATAATATGTATGCATTTAGACCTTCCATATTCTTATGTGATGACCTTTATCCCCTTGATTACTCTTGGTTTGCTTTCTGCTTGTTCAGATCTGACTATGACTTCTCTGCTTGCCTCTGAATTTCATTTGTTTGGAATATCATCTATCCTTTCTGTTTCTTCCCTTTTCTTCTTTGTCAGTAGGATGAGTTTCTTGAAGACAACAAACATTTGGATCTTGCTTTTCCATCCATTCAGTCTGCATATTTTAATTGGGTAGTTAAGACCATTTACATTGAGTTATTAATGTAAAAAGCACATAGAATTTCTCCTCTCTTCATCTTAGATATTTCTAGATTACTTAAGAGATTTTGAGTATTTGCTGATTCTCATTTGCTTTTCTACACTACTAGTAAGTGTTTTTACTTTCTGAGCTTTCTTTTTTGTATATATCTTTCTTCCTCTTCTCCATGTGTATGCCTTTAAGTTTCACCTGTAACAGTCACTATTCCTAAGTTGCTTTAGTTTATGATTATTATGGAAATTATTTCTCCTTTGACATTGAAGGATAACTTTTCTAGAGTAATCTGAGTTGTCAAGGGCTTGAAATGAATCCGTTTTATAGCTTAAACTACATCATTTCATGGTCTCCTTGCCTTTGGGACTTCTGCCAAGAGGTCTACTGTTATTCATATATTTGTTTTATAAGTAACTTGGGCCTTCTCTCTTGCAGTTTTTATTTGTTGTGTCCCTATGGCATTTATTGTTTAGATTGTGTTTATTTATTAACTTTTCTTCATTTTTGAAATTGAAATTGAATTCCAGCATTTCTCCCTTCTCTTTCTTATCTTGGAAGTTCAGAGTCTAAACCTTCCCATATACTCCCCACTCTCCTTCAGACCCATGACCTCTTTTTTGTTATTGTTATTACATACACATACGCATTTGTATATTGTCTTATTTAGGGTCATTACTGCTATGGTGAAACACCATGACCAAAAGCAAGTTGGGGAGGAGCCTATTTGTCTCACACTTCTACATTGCTGCTCATCATGAAAGGAAGTCAGGACAGGAACTCAAACAGGACTGGAACCTGGAGGCAGGAGCTGATGCAGAGACCATGAAGGGGAACTGCTTACTGGTTTGTTCCTCATGGCTTGCTCAGTCAGCTTTCTTATAGAAAGGACCACCAGCCCAGGGATGTCACCACCCACAACGGGCTGGAATCTTCCCCAACAATCACTAATTAAGAAAATTTAAGCATTTAGTTTCTGAAATTTGACTTGTTGAGCTTTTTAAAACACTATTTTCTAAATCTTATTATTATTATTATTAGTATTATTATTAATGTTCTTTGCCTGCATGTATGTCTATGTGAGGGTGTCAGATCCTGCCTGTAACTGGAGTTACAAACAGGTGTGAGCTGCCATGTGGGTGCTGGGAATTGAACCCAGGTTCTCTGGGAAAGCATCCAGTGTTCTTGACTGCTGAGCCACCTCTACAGTCCCATTGTTGAGCTTTTTATTTCCAGGATTTTATTTTGTTTTTTCCTCTAGAATCTGTCTTTTTGCTGAGGTTTCCTCCATCCTCCAGTCTTGGTGTGTTCTCCAACCAGATGGGAGCAATCTAATGATCCCTTGGGCCCAGACTTAGAGCTCAGACTCCTGCCCAGGAGCAAACCACAAAGGACAAGAGATGAGCTCTGGAGGCAGCCTATCAGCCAAGAGCTCCTAGCTCTCAACCTCTCAGGTCTCTACAGGCGATGGGCTCAACAGGTAGCCCTGAGAGTGGGGACACTGGTCCCCACAGTGCAAACTCTCTGCTACCTGCCCTTCTCAGCAGTTCTAAGTTCAACTGTTCCTCCACTCCATAACTGCATCTCTTAGCAATTCTCACCCATCTCCTGTGGCAAGGTGTCACCAGGCTCTCTGACTTCCAATCGTCCCCTATTTTTAAGTCCCCATAGTAGCTCAGTCTCAAACAAAGAGCCCCTTCTCTAGAAGATACCCATTACACACTCTGAAATACAGGGAGCAGCAGAATGACATTTGTGTCTGATATTAGCCTGTGATTCAAGAGAAGTCGTGATCACACCAGCTGGTCCCACTAGGCTCAAGGTTTCTCCTGTTGGCCAGGACTGCCACGTGTGCTGCTGGGCAGACTGGCTTACCTTGTGGCTGTGGCTTTGGTTCTCCCCTCCCGCCTCCAGAGGAGTTTCTGGCTGTTGCCTATTTTCCTCTGCTTCACTTTTAACATTTGAATCATATTTGTATTGATAACAGTAATGAGTAAAAGTAAATCTGACACAGGCCTTCATCATTTTGCTGGCTTTCAGAAGGAACCAGCTCAATTCTTGAAAGATGGATTAGGGAAATGTAGCTGGTATTGGCCTGGGATAAAGGATTGGCTTGAGTTTAGGAACAGTATGTCTCCCATGTTTCTTTCATTTATCCATGTCTCCATATCGTCTCCTTGGCCTTTTTGCAATTTGTCAATCAGATTCACTGTTTCCATGAATGTATGAACTTTAGCCATTGACTGCTAATATCGGTGTGAATTCTTTTCTCTCTTAATAACAATTGCTTCTTAGCTCTGCCTTTTGAAAAAAACGCAAGCAGTAATGGCTAACCCAGTAGTACTTAGACGATCCTCTTCAAAATACCTTCCCTCCAAATAATAGCTAGGAGTCTTAGAGAGGTGACTCATCCCAGATCTAGAGTGGCACTTGTGCAAGTTTGGCTTGAGATGTCTTGTTAGAGCGGAAAGCAGTGGGGCTGTAGAATGCCAAAGGAATGGGGGACACAGAAGCTGGATCCGAGATGTTTTCACTGACTGAAGCAGATGATGTGAGTTGAAACCAGTAAGAATTAGAACCATGACCGAAGTCCATCAGATATGTACAAATCCATGTATTCAGAATTTAAGGTATAAAATTAATTCATCCTCCATAGAGGGATAGAAGAAACCAACTCATGCTTTTGAAAACTAATAAAGAGATGACATGAGACATTTATCTTTTACAAAAGATGCTTCTAGGTGTCTGAATAACTAGTGCCAGAAAGCTATTCCCTGGAAGCTAAGGGAATGAGAAATGATGTGAGCAATAATCGCCAGTGGATAGTAGAGCCCCAGGGAAATAAGGAGACATTAACTCTGTCCTAATAAAAGTCTACAACATTATTTAGGAAGGACTCCTGCAAAACAGAAATCAAACTAGACTCTGATCGAACTTCTAGATCAAAATGCCAATATATATATAAAACAAAAGACTGAGGAATATGATAAAACATGCCCCAGAGACACAGCCCACAGAATCCACACACTCTAATGATGTACTTTATGTAGACTTCGATAGCTTCACTCTCTCAGAGCAAGTCACCCTTGACGTCAGCCCTGATTTCTGCAGTGTAACAAAATATGGATGTTCTTTTTATGAAGAAACGAAATGAGGTTTACAGCTTTGGGAGCTGAAGTTCAAGTATCAGGCTCATTTGTGGGCCTCTCCTGGCTGTGCCACCTCCTGGAGGGTAGCAGGGAATGAAAGATAAACCAGACAAGAAGCCAGAGAGTGGTTAGAGGCCCAAATCCATGAGCTTAAGATCAATTATCATCATGGCCTAACAATGGGATAACAATGGGCTGTACCTTTTTTTTTTTTAAATCTCTTCCATACCACCAAAATGGGGACTGAACATCCGACTGTAAGCCACAATATATATGCAGAGGACCTTGTGGAGACCTGTGCAGGTCCTGTGTCTGCTACCCCGTCTCCGTGAGCTCCTATGAGCTTTGATCATGCTGATTTAGATGGCTGTGTTTTCTTGATATTCTCCATCTCCTCTGCCTCTAACATCCTTTCTGCTTTCTTTTCCATGGGATTCCCTGAACTCTCAGGGGAGGGATTTGATGGACACAACTCCTGTAGGGTTGAGTGTTCCAAGGTCTCTCACTCTCTGCATAATATCTGGCTGTAGGTCTCCGTATCTGCTCCCATCTGCTGCAGGAGGAAATTTCTCTGAAGATGGCTGAGCAAGGCACTGATCTATGAGTATAGAAATGTCATTAGGAGTTATTCTGTCACTACATTTTTTTTAGAACAGTAGTATTTGGTTTTACCCTAGGTTCCTAGGCTGTCTAGTATCAGGTTCTTAGTCACCCAAACGGTGTTGGGTATAACGAGTTCCATCTAGTGGAGTGGGCCTTAAGTCAAATCAGATTCCGATTGATTACTCTCACAAGCTTGGTGCCACCACTGCCCAAGCATAACTTGCAGGCAGGACACCATTGTAGATCAAAGGATTTTTGGCTGGGTTGGTGTTTCCATGTCGCCTTTAGTAGTGTGCCGAGTACCTTCCTGTACCAAAGATGCTAGCATGCAGGGGTGAAGGCTCTTTGTAAGCACAAGTTCAACTTCACCATATTCAAGGAGTTGTATAGCTGCTGTCTTCAGCAAAATGGAGCCTTGCTGTTAATTTGTTGAGAACAACCTATTGTCTTGGCAACAGCCTGTGTTGTTTGGGAATTTCCATGAGGCATCTTTGGCAAAAACTCAAGTAGATGTAACTCAAACCTGACAAGAGATGGCTATCTGGGTCTCGGTCTCCCCCATTATTTGGCTATTTCATTAAGATCATCTCTCTCTCTCTCTCTCTCTCTCTCTCTCTCTCTCTGTCTCTCTCTCTCTCTGTGTGTGCGTGCGTGTGTGTGTGTGTGTGTGTGTGTGTGTGTGTTAGGAAGCTTCTATTGTATTAGGTTTCCCTACTATCCCACAAAGGCCCTTCATTTTAGCTGTCTGTCTCTCCTGCATTCCCTCCCTCCTTCCCCTCTTTTCTCCCACTCCCCACTCTATCCTTACATTTTAGTCCCCTATCCATTCCATCCATCCATAACCATATATTCTGTTTCTCTTACCTAGCATGGTCTATCTGTACTCTCTAGTCCCTTACTCTATATCTGTTGAGGGGCGTCTAAGTTGTTTTCATTTTCTGTTTTTTTTTTTAATAGAGCAGCAATGAACGGTCTCATAACAACTTTTAATTCTTGCCATTTTAAATTAACTCACTCTGTAACCATTATCAAATACCTCCAGAACCTCCATTCTATCGGTGCATTTTCTCAGACAATATTAGCTTTGTCCTTTTTGCTCCAAATTCATCTTAGATTCTACATCCTGCTGGTGTCAGATCTGTCTTCCCTTTTTATATTTTTGCCATCACTGTCTGCAGAGGGAGTCTGGTTGCTTTGGAGGAAATCCCATGAAGAGCCACAGACACTGTTACCTCTTCAAGATGAGCCTTCTCTGCCACGCCCTGACACTTCCTGGAAACTGTTTTTCTGCTTAAGAAAACTTTGCATTGTGTCTGCAGTGACTAGTTCATGCCTCCACCTCATGTTCAGCAGGCGATTTTACTTCTAACTCTTCATAAAAAAAAAAGACATAGATGGGACTTCTTCAATTTCCTGTTACAAAACCTACAGGCCACTATCTCTGCCTGTCTCCTTTTTCCTTCCCTCCTGTTACTAAAAGCTGTTCTTCCTCTTTGTGAAACTACTCCTTCCACCTGTGTGTTGGATGCCCCTTTCTCAATTTCTGGAAATTTATCATATAGCCCTCCTCTTTCATCTCTGTGCCTACTTCAGAAGTATTATTTTTAAACAGTGTTACTGACAGATAATTGATATATAATAGACTTTAAATATTGCAGGTGTATAATTTGACAGGCTTTGACACATGTATATACATGTAAAAGCCATCACCACAGAAAGATGGTGAATATACCCAGCATCCCAGAAGGTTTCTTCATTGCCCCTTTCTAATCCCTTCCTCTACTCCTCCCTGCCTGTCATCCACAAATAATCAAGCATCTGCCTTCTGTCATTTTAGATTAGTTTGTTTTCTAAAGATTTATGGAAATGAATCATGCTCCACGTACTCTTTGTCTGGCTTCTTTTAGTCAGAGTAATTATTTTGAGATTCATGTTGTATGTATAAATCATTTTTATTGCTAAGTAACATTCTAAGGTATATAAAAACAAACTTAATTTATCCATTTACCAGTTGATGGACACTGGAGGGTGTTTCCATTTTCATGTCATTATAAATGAGGCTTATGTGGATAGTAATGTACTACTTGCATTCTTTTCTCATAGGTAAGTTCCTAAAAACTGGCTGGTAATTGTGCAACTTAGTGTTTAACTTCTTGCAAAGCTACCCGTTTTCCAAAGCAATTGCATTAGTTTTGATTCCTACCAACAGCCTGAGACAGTTTCTGCCCTCTGTATCCTCACCAACACAGGATACTCACTCTTTCTACCTGGGATGTATAGGTCTGTACTGTTTTCTTAAAACTACGATTTTAATTTACTTTTCTGTTTGAGGCAGGGCTCTGTGTAGCATGACTGGCCTGGAGCTGGCTGTGGACAGCAAACAGGCGCTGAAGTCGCAGTGGTCTGCCTGTTCTTCTAGAGCGCTAGGATTAAAGATGTGTGACACCATACCTGACCCACTTACTGTGTGTGTGTGTTTATTGTAACACGATGGGCCTGCTTTGTTGGGGTTTCTGTCCTGCCCAGTTCCCACTGCTGGCAAGTCCCAAAGAAAATCACACAGAGAGTCTATATTAATGATAAACTGATTGGCCCATTAGCTCAGGCTTCTTATTAGCTCTTATCACTTATATTAACCCGTTATTCTTATCTATGTTAGCCACATGGCTCGGTACCTTTTTCAGCGGGGCAGGTCACATCCTGCTTCTTCCGTGGTCTGGGCAGGACTGTGGAAAGAGCTTCCTTCTTCCCAGAATACTCCTGTTCTCATTGCACCACCTCTACTTCCTGTCTGGTTTTCCTGCCTATACTTCCTGCCTGGCTACCGACCAATCAGCATTTATTTAAAACATAATTGACAGATATAGAATTGTTTTCCCACACCATTTTATAAATATTTTTATTTGATTGTTTTTATCTATTTTTCTTACAACACATCTTGATCATTTTTCCTTCCCCCAGCTCCTTCCAGACCCCTTCCACCTCCCTACCCACTGAGCTTTATATCTTTCTCTCTTTCAAAGAAATAAAAATAAAACAAAAACAAACCACACAAACCCACAAAAATGAAAATCAAAACAAATAAGAAAAAAAGGGGACAAGAAATACCCAAACAAAACACAACAAAAAGTTCCCCAAAAAACAGGAAATTACTTATGTGTTGACCAACTACTCCCGGGCATGGACTTTGCCCTGGAGTGTGGTTGATATACCCAGTGCCCAGTGACACTCTGTTAGAGAAGAATGATTTTTCCCTTTGCCAGCAGGTATTAATTACAACTAGCTTTTTGGCTATAGGGGGAACCAAATATTCACTTCCCACTTTTGGTGCTGGGATCCCATCTGGACTGAAGCTGTGCATGGTGCCATAGTTTATGTGAGTTCATATGTGCAGCCATTCTGTTGTGTATGGAAGACGCTTCTCCTTTGAATCTTTCTGCCTTCTCTTCTTCATAGATCCTGAGCCTGGAGGGATTGGAAACAGACTAGAAGTCCATCAAATGATGAGTGGATAATGAAAAGTGGTGCATTTGCACCATGGAATATTAGCCAGCTGTTAAGAATAATAAAATTATGAAATGTGCAGGTGAACAAATGAAGCTATAAAAATAATCATTCTCAGTGAGGTCACCCAGACCCCCAAAGACAAATATTGCATGTTTTCTCTACAATCTGAATAACCACAGAGGTTAGGTATCTCGTAAAGGACTTGGGAAAAGAGGGGAATCTCCTAAGAAAAGGGCAATAGAATATAGAGTTATGGAGAGATAAAGGGGAACTGGAATAGGAGGATTAAAAAGGGGAAGGGATGGGAGAGAAGGGTAGAGGGAATATGGGGAGGAACAACTAATACTAATGGACATTGGAAAAACCACATGCAAATCTACTACTTTAGAAACTTTCTGAAACATGTACATATACAAGGGAATCTGAGTGGAGTCATTAAATAAAAGAGGAGACAATGCCTCAGCTAGCCAAGTGAAACCTTAAGTGCCAGGAGTGGATTACATTTCATTGAGTCAACAGCCAAAGGGGTCTAATGGGATACTCCAAATATACAGGTTAATGCCATGGTTATTGGTTGCTTGCTACCGCATTATGGTAAGGCCCTATTGCTCAGGGCCACACTTATGTGATCTAACAGGGAGAAGCTGAATTGGTGCCTAACTAGATGCTTCCTTCCTCATTATTAGCATTCATGTTCGAGGGTATTCCTCATGTTACTAGAGGAGAAAGGTAATTATCAATATCACCCAGATACAAGCCCTGAGACTTATAATAGTGCCCTGTCTGCCAGCTATATTGGTGTAACAGCGGTATATGTGCTATACGAGTAACTAATCACTCTTTCTAAAAATGGATTTGAGGCCTGCTTCATGAGATGGAAGCCATATCTGACCATGCTAAAGGGGCCAAGAATCTGAGACCTGATAGGCAACTGGCCTAATACTGATACTAATTACTCAGATAAAGGAACACAATAATAAAATGGTTCCTAATGACATCCTGTTATACCCATAAATCAGAGACATTGCTCAACCCTCACTGGAGAAGCTTCTTCTAGAAGTAGATGGGAATTAGCAGAGTCCTCCAATTTGACAATATGTGTCTCTACATTTGGAGTCTTTGGAGGATTCTTATTGGGGTTCGAATATGCATTTCCTTAATGGATAGTTGTGTTGAACTTCTTTTCAGATGGTTATCTTCTATCTGTAAATTTTTTAAATTTATTATTTTATTTTTTTAAAAAGAAAACAAACTACCTTTTTTCATTATACATACCAATCCAAGTTCCCACTCCCTCCACTCCTCCCATTACCTCCCTTACCCCCTCACCCCACCCTCCATCCACTCCTCAGAGAGGGTAAAGCACACTGCTTTGGGGGAAGGTCCAAGGACCTCCCTACTATATCCAGGCTGAGCAAGGCATCCATCCAAAGGTAATAGATTCCCAAAAGCCAGTACAAGCAGTAGGGATAAATCCTGGTGCCACTGCCAGTGGCCCCCCAGTCTACCCCAGCCATGCAACTGTCAACCACATTCAGAGAGTATAGTTTGGTCCCATGCTGATTCCTTCCCTGTTCGGCTGGAGTTGGTGAGCTCCTATTAGCTCAGGTAAACTTTTTCAGTGGCGGTACCCATCATGGTCTTGACCTCTTTGCTCACATTCTCATTTCTCCCACTTTTCAACTGGACTTTGGGAGCTCAGTCCAGTGCCCCAATGCGGGTCTCTGCCTGTTTCCATCAGTTGCTGGATGAAGGGTCTATGGTGATATTTAAGATATTCATCAGTCTGACTACAGGGCAAGGCCAGTCCAGGTACCCTCTCCTCTATTGCTTAGGTTCTTAGCTGGGGTGATCCTGTGGATTCCTGGGAATTTCTCTAGAGCTAGGTTTCTTGCTAGCCCCATAATGGCTCCCTCAATCAAGATGTCTCTTTCCTTGCTCTCATCTCTGTCCTTCCTCCATCTCAACTATCCCATTTCTTCAAGTTCTTCTTACCCCTCCCCTCATCTTCTCCTTCCACTCTCCCTTCTCCCCCCCACTTCTATGTTCCCAATTTTGTCAGGTGATCTTGTCTATTTTGACTTTCCAGGCGAATCTATATATGTTTTTCTTAGGGTTCACTTTGTTACTTAACTTCTCTAGGGTCATAAAGTATAGGCTCAATATCCTTTGTTTATAGCTAGTATCCGTTTATGAGTGAGTACATATCATATTCATCTTTTTGAGTCTGGGTTACCTCACTCAGGATGGTGTTTTCTAGTCCTATCCATTTGCATGCAAAATTCAAGATGTTATTGTTTTTTACTGCTGAGTAGTACTCTGATGTGTAAGTGTGCCACATTTTTTTTTATCTATTCTTTGGTTGAGGGGCATCTAGGTTGTTTCCAGGTTCTGGCTATTACAAATAATACTGCTATGAACATAGTCAAACAAATGTCTTTGTAGTATGATTGAGCAGTTTTTGGGTATATGCCCAAGATGGTATTTCTGGATCCTGAGGTCAGTTGATTCCCAATTTTCTGAGAAACCGCCATACTGATTTCCAAAGTGGTTGTACAAGTTTGAATTCCCACCAGCAATGAATGAGTATTCCCCTTACTTTGTGAAATGTTGGTTTAAATCTTTAATCCATTTTAATTAAGTTGTTTTCTTATCATTAAGATTGCCAATTGTTTAGAATTTTCTCCTGTTCTCTGTACCAGAGATCAGGTATGTAGTTTACAAATTCTTTCGTCTTTTTCATTCTTCACCAGCATCTTTTGGTAAACCAAAGCCTCATTATTTTATGGGTAGTACCTTTAGTAACAAATCTAAGATACTTTTGTGTCAAGGTCACAAAGATATTTTTCTAGGAATCATAAGGTCATTTTGTCATCTACCTGCTTATGAATTAGATTTTGTATAAGGTACAAAGAATATCTCAGTGTTCTTGGTCTCTAGTCCCTCTCTTTTTGAGTATTGATATCTACTTGTTCAGCAACTGCTTGTTGTAAATCTTATCCTGTAGTCACTAAGGGCTTTTAGATTTTTGTCAGAAGTCATCAGTCTATAATATGTTTAGACTGTCTATTCTGTTTCCTGATCTGCTTTCTACTAACACCTCACTGTCCTAATTTCTGTAGTTTTATGATAAGTATTGAACCACGGTAGTGTTACCCCTCTTAGTTCTTTTTACAGTTTTTGTGGGTCTATTTTAAGCTCTTTGAACATATAAACAGGGAGATGGCTTAAGGTTAAAGTACTGGCCATACAAGTGTGAGGGCTGAGTTGAGATCTCCACAACCGTGTAAACGCCAGTGGCTGTAGCCTACCTGTAACCTCTGCACTCAAGGCAGAGGCAGGGGATTCCTGATTCAAGCTGGCTACCTAGACTTGTCCTATCTGTGAGCTCTGGGTTTAACTGAGAGACCCCGCCTAGGAGAATAATGGAGAAAGCAGCTGAAGACGGCACCTGCCATTGACTTCAGGCCTTCACATGTACACGTGTGCATGCATACCCACACATGTGATCAGACTTCCCTGCAGTGTATGTGGTCTCTCGAGGCAGCCCCATTTGGTGTCAGTAGCTCTCCTATGGCACAGGATAGGAGCTTATTTGAAGAGTCTCTTGTGGAAATTATTACATAGACACTCAGAGGCTGTTACCACCATGTCTCAGAGATGCTAGGCTACTTCTCCATCTCTGAGCAGAACTAGGCATTGCCCATATAGTACTGGTTTTGCAGGCATCCAAATACAATGGTTAGAGGGTTATTGAGGGCTGCATCTAGAGTCCAGAAAAATGAAAATCCAAGGATGACATATACATGCATTAAAATATATGTGTTCTGGGAGTCCTTTAATAATTTATACAGACAACCTTGGCAAGAGTTTGACTGCAATTTAATATACAGATAAATTTAAGTAGTCATATGGTTTGATTGTGAAATATCTCCCATATACTCATGTTTGAGTATTTGGTCTGCTGGTGGTGGTATTGTGTTGGTAGGTCATACAACCTTTGGGATTATGGCATATCTAGAAGAAGTATGTTACTGGGGACAGACTTTGAAGGCTTCCTTGTCTCTAGTTCTTCTGAAGCTCTTTGCTTTCTCATATGCCCAGATATAACAATCCATACTGTAAGCTCCTGCCACCATGGACAGAGCCACTGAGCCCACATACCTTCTCTACTATAATGAATGGACTAATATGTCCTAAAACTATGATCCAAAATAAACTGAAATGAGAACCCGCAAGGTCTGATCAATAATTTACTAAGGCGTGCAATGGAAAAACAGACTCATGGACCCAGAACAACACTGCTGCTGACCCAGCTGCCCTTGTCCTGCCATTCTGCCCAAGGGTGATAAGGACCAACTTCAAGGCTTGTTCCTGCTCCGACCACCCAAGAAAGAGAGCGCACCCTCTCCTTAGTTTTATCAGGTCACATACTGATTGAAAACCATGCCCGTAGGGTTGGTCACCCCAAATGTCACTGGCCAAAACAGACCAAATTTCCATAATTCCCACAACAATAAACTTATTTTCATTAAATTGCATGTCAGGCATTTTTGCTAAAGTGGCACGAAACTTATGAAGAGAGAAAACTGGTGCTGAGAAGTGGGGTTGTTGGCTGCAATACACAACAATATGTGATTCCTCAGTCTCTAGAACGGTTTCCAGGAGGGATGTGGAGAGCTTGGAGATGTGACTGGAGCTTAATGGGCCATTCTGGTGGAAGCTTGGAAGGACATGTCATCTACAGAAGTGAGGACAGCAAAGACGGTGCGAGTGAGCTCTCAAGCAGAAACAGGGAGTTGAAAAATTGAGTGGAGGCCATTTATGGTACATTCTGGTGAGGAATCTTTGTACATTCTGTGCAGGACCTGAAAATTTGATATGAATTTAAAAAGAGTGAACTGATTTATTTGAAAGAGGAAATTTTAAGTCAGCACAAATTTAGCTGTGTTTCCAGTTAGATTTATGGTGAGAATTCAAAGCAAAAGGTGGAACGTAAAAATATAAAAGACGTAGAGCAAGAAATCGACATGAAGTCATTTAAGGCAGACAAAGCAGATGCAGACAAAGTGGTTGTAGTTAAAGAGATTAGCATTGAGAAGAGTAGCCTCCTACTTTGCTAAAATAACAGCAAAGATAACTTTAGAGCAAGACCCCACCCAGTGAAGTCTCCAAGGTGTCAAAATGTGAACTAATTAGAAAGGAGAGTGTCTTGAACAAAGAGAGCCTCCAGGGCACCTCTCTGAATAGGGCTACCAATGGAAGCGATTATCCTGCTTCATCCACATGGATACTCATAGGCTCTTGTTGCTGTGGCTACTTCTCAACCTATCAGTGCACCTAGACATCGCCCATGCAGTGCTGGTTTTGCAGGCACCAGAATACAACAGTTACAAGGTATTGAGGGCTGCACCAGGGTTCCAGACAAAAGGCAGTGAAGACAGGCAATGTGTGATAGGGTCAAATCCTCCGAAGAAAGTTTCTACTGTGCAGATGTATAACGTTGTGAGACGCCAGAGAGCTGGAGATATCAGGAATGTGGTAAAGATGTCAACAAAAGTTGCAGGCAACAGGTGGAGCAGGCCCAAGAGGGAGGCCAAATGTGATGCAAGGAACGGAAATGGAGTTACCTAAGCCCATCATATCCCAGATGAGCCTCCGACACTGGGCATGAGATTCTGGGTTTATGTCTACCCTGTGGCATTTTGATCTTGTTTGGTCTGGTCTTTCCTTTTTTTGTCTATCCTTCCCTTTTGGAGTGGAAATGTTTGCTATGTGACATATTGTATATTGGGAGTATGTATTTGTTTTGACTTTAAAGCACTAACAGCTGAGAATTTACCTTGAGTCTCAGAAAATCTTTGAACTCCTGAACAGTATTGAGACTGTTAAGAGTGGAAGTTCCTGAGCGCATTGGCACAGGAGACCACTTCCTAAATATAACCCCAGTAGCACAGACACTGAGAGAAACAATTAATAAATGGAACCTCCTGAAACTGAAAAGCTTCTGTAAAGCAAAGGACATGGTCAACAAGACAAAACAGCAGCCTACAGAATGGGAAAAGATCTTTACTAACACCACATCAGACAGAGGTCTGATCTCCAAAATATACAAAGAAATCAAGAAATTGGTCATCAAAAGAACAAATAACTCAATAAAAAAATGAGTACAGACCTAAAAAGAGAACTCTCAACAGAGGAATCTAAAATGGCTGAAAGACACTTAATTTAAGGAAATGCTCAAATTCCTTGGTCATTAGAGAAATGAAAATCAAAACAACTCTGAGATTCCATCTTACACTTGTAAGAATGGCCAAGATCAAAAACACTGATGACAACTTATGCTGGAGAGGTTGTGGGGTAAAGGGAACACTTCTGCATTGCTGGTGGGAATGCAAGCTGGTACAGGCCCTTTGGTTATCAGTATGGTGATTTCTCAGAAAATTAGAAAATAATCTTTCTCAAGACCCAGTAATACCACTTTTGGGTATATATCCAAAGTATGCTCAATTGTGCCACGAGGACATGTGATCAACTATGTTCATAGCAGCATTGTTTGTCATAGCCAGAACCTGGAAACAACCTAAATGCCCCTTGATTGAAAAAATGGATAAGGAAAATGTGGTACATTTACACAATGGAATGTTACATAGCAGAAAAAAATAATGACATCTTGAAATTTGCAGGCAAATGGATGGATTTAGAAAACATGATTTTGAGTGAGGTGACACAGACCCAGAAAGACAATATGTACTCACACATAAGCAGTTTTAAAACATAAAGCAAAGAAACCAGCCTACAGATCACAATCCCAGAGAACCTAGACAACAATGAGGACCCTAAGAGAGTCCTCATACATGGATCTAATCAACATGGAAAGTAGTAAAAGACAAGATCTCCTGAGTAAATTGGGAGCATGGAGACCATGGGAGAGGGTTGAAGGAGGCGGGGGGGGGGGAAGCAGAGAAAAATGCATAGCTCAATAAAGTCAATTAAAAAAAATAAAAGTGAGTAGAAGTTCTTTTAGAGTTGTACTAAGTGCATTTTGCATTATGAGATAGCCATGTGCCTGTGAGGGTCATGGGTGGAATGTCAAGGTTTGAGTGTGAAATGTGGCCCATAATTCCTTTGCTCAAACACAGTCCCAGGCCAGTGGAGTACTGCTTGATAGGTTGTAGACTTTGGGGGCTGGGGTCAGTCTAGCAAAAGTGGCTCTCTAAGGAGCAGGCCTTTAAGGTTATGCCTGCCTCCAGGTTTTTCCTAAGCTCTCTCCATCACCAAGGTGTAGCAAGCCACCCTGCAAGCTCCTGCTACCATGGGCAGAGCCATTCCAGCTACTATGTTTTCCCCCAAACTTTTACTCATTAACTTGCTTCCAGAACAGTGGACCTCAACCTTCCTAATGCTACAACCCTTTAATGCAGTTCCTCGTGACCCCAACCACAAAATTACTTTCTTTGCTACTTCACAACTGCATTTTTGATGCTGCTATGAATCGTAATGCAAATATATGATATGTAGGATGTCTGATATGTGACCCTTGTGAAAGGATTGCTTGACCTCAAAGGGATCCTGACCCACAGAGTAAGAACCAGTGTTCTAGAAGGCATTGTGTCCGAGCATTTGACAGTTACTAACACAGGTAGGTAGATATTTTAGTACCACTTCTCTCCATGCAAGTGTAGTTCGGCCTTCTTTGGTTTCTATCAATGATGTTTCTCAGTTTTAGCATACAGAGCTTTATTATCATTGGCCAAACTTATCTGTTAAGTATTTTGCATTTCTGAGATTATTGGCATTCTGCTGAATATTCACAAAGGCATCCTGCAGTTTTCTGGGGTCTCCCTTCTAGCAGTTTTGTCCGTATTGCTATTCTGTACTGCAAACTTTAGCTCCATTGGTCTTGCTGGAATGTTGGATTTTTCTATTCAGCTTAAGCCCTGTGCATGCACCATCCTTCCATGCATGGAAGCATGGCCAAGGTCAGAAACTGTGACCATCCATGATTCTTAGCTCTGTGTCCTTTTTTCTTTTCTGTCCAGTGTCTGAGAAAATCTTTTTTCCCATATACACATTAAGCATCCCTAACCCAAAAATCTGAAATCTAAAATTATCTCGTTTAAACCTTTTGTGATACTCACATGACGTTGAGAAGTAGAAATGGCTGAATGGGTTTCATGTGCAAGGTCACAGTCAAAACACAGGCATATTGAAGATATTCTATAATAGTACCTTCTATTTATGAGTTCAGATTAATAGGAGCATAAATGGTGTTTGCATTTAGACTTATGCTCCATGCTTATGGATATATGAATATTCCAAAATCCAAAGATCTTTGAAATCTGAAGCACTTTTGATCTTGAACATTTTAAATAAGAACTACTTAACATGTATTTGCCTAATTTTTGATGCTATCATGTCAAGCAGGAAGGTAGATCTGGTCTCTGTTACTCCATTTTGGGTGGAAACAGAAATCTGTTTCATAGTATTTAAATATCAGGAATAAAATGCTCTCTTGAGGATATTTTTATCTCTAGCAATGGATCATGCCATTTTCCAGTGATGCCTTCTGGGAAAAGCTACCTGGATTAAAAATCTAGATTTCTTTACCTCCCACTCTTCTTAATTAGCTCCAATCTGGATTCTGGTTCATCACATCACTGGAAGAGTTTGTAAACACTGAACCGTCTTTAGAGCTGGGGATAATTTTTGGACACAGTCTTACTTAACTTTCCCACACATTTGAGACATTTCTCACTCTTCAGTCTGTTGGATGACATTTATTCATCTTTTCTCCCATTTCATCATTGTTTCCTTGGGTTCCTTTGAAGGTTTATCTTAATCTATGAAAGTCATTAAGTTCTTGTATGTCTCTAAATTCTCCACAAGTCCTCTGTTTTCTCTATTATGCGAATTTATTCTATGAAATATTTCTTGTACACCCAAAGCTTCAAAGATAACTCAGCTGCCGGCTAGACATGTGTATTAAGTGACTGAAAAAATACATCATAAGCTCAGCATATCCCAAATTTAATTCACAATTTTCCCCCAGGTTCATTCTCAGAAAATAAAATAACAAAAAGAGATTTTGCTGTGCCCCTGTGAGTGGTATTATTATATACCCAAGAACTGAGTCTGAGACCCAGGAGGCAGTTCCATTCCTTCCCATCTTTTACAGTACCTTCATTGTCTTGACCCACCTTGCCAGCTCCTACCCCCACACTCTTCCTCTGGCTGCTGTGGACTCCAACTACGTTGGCCTTCTCTGGGGTCACCTTCCCTTCTCTCATTGGTTTGCTGTGCTCTTCTCTCCTCCCGAATACTGCTGCCGTCTTTTCCCTTCCCTTTTCTGCTCCATGTTTTGTTTTTCACCTCACACATTGCTAATTTAGGAAAATCAATTACCACAGACTTTCTAAACCAGCTCAATGGTTCTTTTTATATGATCTTTATCTTGTCATTGAAGCACTAAGCATGGTTTGCAATGATATATTTATGTGTATTTTCTTAATTTCTGCCTCCCACTGTCTGGATTGTAAGTACTCAGGTGGTAGAAATACTGTCTGATTTTGTTTACCGTTAGAGCTTCAAAGCTTCAAAAACTTCCTGACTAATGATAGATCCTTGGTATTCTCTTGAATAAGTAAATGAATAAGAGTTCAGGGTCTGTCTTTAATAACTAGAGTCAAGTGGTAATTACAGTTATAGCCGTACTCCAGCATCAATTTGACCATGACCAGGGCAAATTGTATATTGCCACAAAGTTCAAAATGTTAGGTCTCCATCACCGTAGACATAAGCACAGTTCACAGTTGTCTCCGGCTGTCCTCAATCCTCACACCCACCCATCAGTAACATCAGGAAGGGCAGACCCACCCACCTGCCCATTGTGTGTCCCATGGCAAAGCTCTGAGGCCTTTACACTTCTGTCCCTTCTGTTTAAAGTTAGTTCTATTTTTGATTGTTTGTCTAATCCCCACGGCTAGTTTCCGAAGCTGGTTATGACTGGTAGGGGGATGAGAGGCAGTCCACTAGAATCCGTGGACTTTCCCCAAATCAACACAATACAAGCATGGAACTTATCCACCGGAATAGCCTTGTAGAGTGATTTCTTGGCCTTGAAATTCTCGTTGCTTCCCTGTTCTTTCCTTTTCTGCAACCCCTGGCAACCATGGTCCACTGTCTCCATAGCTTTACCTTTTCTAGCACACCACACATCTGGAATCATATAGTAGCACACCACACATCTGGAATCATATAGTAGAAGTCTTTTCGGGTTGTAGCCTTTAGTAGTGTGTGTTTTAGTTTCCTTCATGTGTTTTGAGGCCTTGAGAGGTCATACTTTTTAGTAATGCAAAATATTCCTCTGTCCAGATCAACCATAGTTTATCAGTTTATTTCCTGAAGGATGTTTGCTCATAAACTGAAGGAGAGCCCGCTTCCTTCCAGGTTTTGGTAATTATGAAGAATTTTACTATATGTCATGTGTGTATGTATATATATATATGTGTGTATGTATATTCCGATTGGGGCAAGACAGCCTCTCAATGTAGTTTTTGCATTTCTCTGATGGTGAGTGCTTTGGAATACCCTTCCACATGTTTGCTGGCCACTGGCACTTTCTCTTTTGAGAACTGTGTGCTCATTTCATTAATCCATTTATTGGTTGGGTTGTTTGATTTCTCATTAGTATTGAGTTATTTGTATGGTATATATACAAATATAGTATATTTGCATAGAATTATTTGTATTAATTCTGTCATGTGTATAGCAAGCAAAGATTCTCTCCCATTATATAGGCTGTTTATTCATCTGGGTTGTTTGCTTTGCTGTGCAGAGGACTTTAAATTTAGTGAATTCTCATTTGTGAGTAGTTCAGAGTTTCTAATCTTTCATTAATGGCCATTGACCCATTTGGAGACAATTTTATAAAGGGTGAAAAGTAAGTATCTCATTTCATTCTCCCACAGGTAGATATATAAATGGAGACTAACCTTTAGTTTTCCAGCCACCCAGACCTGAATAATCACACAAAGCTATATTAATTACAATACTGTTTGGCCAATAGCTTAGGTGTATTCCTAGCTAGCTCTTACATCTTAAATTAACCCAGTTCTATTAATCTATGCATTGCTACAAGGCTGTGGCCTACTGTTAAGATTCTGGAGTCTTTCTCCTTTGGCAACTACATGGCCTCTCTCTGACTTCATCTTCTTTCTCCCTACATTTAGTTTAGTTTTCCCACCTAGCTCTATGCTGCCCTGCCATAGGCCAGAACAGCTTCTTTATTAACCAATGGTAATAAAACATTCATAGGATACAGAGGGGAATCCCACATCATAGATATCCAGTTTTTGCTGCCATCGCTTGTGGAAGAGATTGACTTTTCTCCCATGGATACTTTTAGAATCTCTGTCAAAAATCATGTGACTATAGCTGTGTGGGGCCACTGTTCTGTCCACTGATCTACATCCTTGTTCTTGTGCCGGTATTGTGTAAATTGTTACTATGTGAACTTTTTCTGGGGAGCCAGGAACAAGCGTCTACTCAGCCTAGATTGGGCACCACAGAGCCAGGAACAAACGTCTACTCAGCCCAGATTGGGCACCACAGTACAAATCCACCAAAGTCCAAGCTCACGGGCCAATTAGTTTATTGACTTGTGTACAGAGCATGTGTGAAGGGCTACTTACAGGAAACTGACTCCAAAACAATTACACCACAGAAACGTCTCACCCAGCTTTGGGGACAAGTTCTCCACAGTAGCACAGTGGAGTCCCCTCTTCCATTAACTTTCCGCACTCAGCATGCGCAATCACTTCCCGAGACTACTAGACTACGTGCAACGTATGCTGAATTTCATGCCGAGGGAGGTATAGGAAACAACTGCTGGAATCTCAAGTGAGGTTCTGATGACCTTCGGGACACTCGTCTGTGAAGGGAATCCAAAAGATCCGACTTTGAAGGGCTCCCGGACTAGTCACAGCGGCTCTGACGGAGATGATAATGGCCGCTCTGCTCAGAGGACAGCGCCACGGCTCGGCAGCAGAACTTGCAAACAGGTAGGCGACGGCCCCAGCACTGTTCTTTTGCCCAGGATTACTTTGGTTATCTTGGGTCTTGTCCTAGATAGCCACAACTGCCAGTTTGACAAAGATCGCAGTCATTTGAGGAAGTCTCAGTTGGGGGATTGCCCAGATCAGATTGGCCTGTGGCCAGCATCTGCTGTGAGGAAATTGTCTTGACTAATGATTGATATGGGAGGGCCCAGCCCACTGTGGGTGGCAACATCCCTGGGCAGGTGGTCATGGGCTGCATTAGGGGCAAGCTGAACAGAGAACCAGAGAGCAAGCCAGTAAGCAGCATTCTTCCAAGGTTGCTGCCTCAGTTCTTGCTCTGACTTCCCTCAGTGACGGACCATGACCCAGAGGTGTAATCCAAATTAACTCTTTCCTCCCCAAGCTGCCTTTGGTCCTGGTGTTTATCACAACAAGAAAAAGTAACTAGAACAGGTCTTTTGTACGCTCATATAGATTTTAAGATTTTCTTTTTCTATTTCTGTGAAGACATTGGAATTTTGCTGGAGAATGCATTAAATCTACAGATCGCTTTGATAGTAAGGCCATTTTCATGCTATTAATCTTTCTAATCCATAAGAATGAAAACTCTGTCTTCTAGTGTTTTCATTTGTTTGCTTTTGGTTTCTTTCATCAGTGCTTTGAAGTTTTCACTGTAGAGTTCTTTCACATCTTTACTTAGGTTTATTCCTGGTTTGCTTGTGG
Source organism: Ondatra zibethicus (assembly GCA_004026605.1). Classification (NCBI taxonomy): domain Eukaryota; kingdom Metazoa; phylum Chordata; class Mammalia; order Rodentia; family Cricetidae; genus Ondatra; species Ondatra zibethicus. The sequence goes on along the minus strand of PVIU01009092.1, from coordinate 35,636 downwards.
CAATTGTGAATGGGATTGTTTCCTAGTGTACAGGAAAGCAGCTGAGTTTTTATACTCATTTTTCATCTCGCCTCTTAGAAAATACTCATCAGCTCTAAGAACTGTCTAGTGGAGTCCTCAGGGTCCCTTATGTGTAGGATCATGTTGGCAAATAAACATACTTTGACGTCTTTCTTTCCTACTTGTATCCCTTTTATTTTTTCCTGTGGCTTTTTTCATCTATTTATTTTACACCTCGGCCTCAACCTCCCCACCACCCTCTCCTCTCACTCCCCCACTCCCAATCCTCTCATCTTCCATTTCTATCCAGGAAAGGACAGGTCTCCCATGAGTATCAACAGAACATGGCATATCAATCTGCAGTTAGACTAAGCAGCTCCCCACATATTAAGGCTGGGGCAAGGCAACACAGTATGCAGAGTAGGGTCCCAAAAGCCAGTAAAAGAGTCAGAGACAGCTCCTGTCCCTGCTGTTAGATGTCCCATAAAAGGACCATGTTACATAACTGTAGCATATATATAGAGCGCCTAGGTCAGTTTCATGCAGGCTCCCTGGCTGTTGGTTCAGTCTTGGCAAACTCCTATGAATTTGAGTGTGAGAGTTTCCATTGCCTGCATTTTTGTGGGCGTAGTTAACTTCCTGGGGTTGGAGTTTTCCTTCTAGCATCTTCTGTGGGGCTGGGTTTGTGGATATATATTGTTTAAATTTGACTTTGTCATATCTTGTTTTCTCCATCTATGGTGCTTGACAGATTGGGGTTTTGAGCTGGATTTCTTCTCCTTCTATTCTTATTACTCTTATGTTTGGTCTTTTCACAGTGTTCCTGATTTTCTGAGTGTTTTGTGTTAGGGATTTTTAGATTTAACTTTTCTTTTGAATGATGACTCTATTTTCTCTACTATGTCTTCAATGCCCGAGATTCTTTCTTCCATCTCTTGTACTCTGTCGGTTATGCTTGTGTCTGTAGTGCCCGTTTGCTTGCCCAGATTTCTCATTTCCAGTCTTTCTCCCATTGTGTTTTCTTTATTGCTTCTATATCCACTTTCAGGTCTTGAATAGTTTTCTTTATCTGTTTGTTTGTTTGTTTTCTTGGTTTTCTTTTAGGGATTTATTGATTTCTTCTAATTTTCTTTTTGTCTTTCTGTCAATTTCCTTAAGGGATTTGTTCATATCCTCTATAAAGACCTCTATTATCTTCATAAAGTAATTTTGAAGGTCATTTTCCTGTGCTTCAGTTGTGTTAGATTGCTCAGGTCTTGCTGTTGTAGGATAGCTGGGCTCTGGTGATGCCTTATTGCCATTTCTATTATTGATTGTGTTCTTACACTGGTGTTTAGGCCTCTTGATTTGAGATAATTTTAGGTTTAGGTGTTGATTTCTGCATTTGTCTGTGTTAGATGGGTTTTTACTTTTTGGTTTCTCTTTCTTCTCTAGTCTTCTGGTCTAAATGCCAAGGGTTCTTATGACTAGTGTGTCTTCAGGTTCAGTAGTATGGCCCCTCTGGGTTTTGAGGGGGGGTATGGTTCCCTAGATCTAGCACAGCCTCTGGTGAGACCAAAGCCTTGTCTAAAGTTGTAGACTAGGATACGGAGCCCAGGGGAAGGGGTGCAGACTGGGCTCCCTAGATCTGGTCTGGCCTGTGGGATCCCTAGGGCTACGCTAGCCCCCAGTACAGCTGCCAGCACTGGGGTGTCTAGACTCAGCCTGTGCTCCAGTAAAAACGAATTCTGAAGTTATAGACTTGGGGTCCCTACATCTGGCCTGGCCTCTGGTGAAGTGGAAGTCTTCTGAAGTTGTCAACCGGGACACCAGGATATTGAGCCAGGGGAGTGGGCTTGGGGGCTGGCGTGTGTGCAGTATGGGGTTTTGGGCAGGCTTTAAAGGGGTTTTGTGGGTGGGGAGCAGTGTCTTATCTGGGGTCCATGATTCTCCTAGCCTCTGGTAAAGTCAAAGACTTCTTCCAAAGTTGTAGACCAGGATACAGAGTCAGGGGTAGGGGGTGGGATCAGTGTGTGCAGTCTAGGATTGTTGGGCAGGTTTAAAGTGTCTTTTCTGGGGTTGTTAGGACCGGCCTGGTACCCTGTAAAGCATCCAGGGCTGTGGGCTCTAGTCTTTCTCCTGTCTTACTGATTTAGCTAAGACTTGAAGCACTATATTGAATAGGAATGGAGAAAATGAACACCTTTGTCTTATTCTCAATTTTAGTGGAAATACTTTGAGTTTTCATCCACTTAATATAATATTGGCTATTCTTTTGTTATATATGTCCTTTGTCATATTGATATACAGTCCTTCTGTTATGTTTCTTGAGGACTTTTATCATGATGTTAGATTTTGTCAAAACCCTTTTCTGTTTATTGAGAAAATAATGGGATTTCTTCATTGAGTCCATTATGTTATGTAATTTGTCTATTGAACCACCCCTGCATCTATGGAATAAAGATAAAGCCAATTTTATTCTGGTAAGTAGTCCTTTTTTCTATGTTCTTAAATTTGGTTTCCAAGTATTTGAGAGTTTTTGTGTGTATGTTTATTTGGGAGATTGACCTATAATTTTATTATTATTATTATTGTATCTTCATTTGGTTTGGCGTCATGGGTGTCTTTACCTTTCTCTCCTGTCTGAAGCATTCCTTCAGCTATCTTCAGTGGTCACAGGTTCTTTCAGTTGATTTCTGTTAGAGAATCCTTCTTTCTCCTTCAGTCGTAACAATAGCTTTGCTGGGTGAGTAGCACAGGTTGGCCAATTACTGTCTTTTAGTCCTTGGATCATGCCATGCCATCCTGGCATTTAGGGTTTGGGAAATATGCTGTAATTCTGATGGGTTTCCTTCATATGTGACTTAGTGCTTATCACTTTCAGCTTTCAGTACTTTTCTTTGTTCTCTAATTACAGTGTAATGTGGGGGGTTCTTTTCTGTTCATTTGGTGTTCTAAACATGTTCTGAGAGAGTGGTCCTCTCTCTTTCGAGATTTGCAAGGCTTTCTATGATCTTATTGATTACATTGTTGATGACTTTAGAATGAAAAATCCTTTGTATATGTGTGTGTGCATGTGTGTATATGCATGTGTGTGTATGTGCATGTGTGTGTATGTGCATGTGTGTGTATGTGCATGTGTGTGTGCCATACTGTATGTGTGGCTGTCTGAGAATATAACCTATAGAAGTTAGCTCTTTAAATCTACCATTTAGAGTCTAGGGATCAAACTCAGGCTGTCAGGGTTCCACATAAGCATTCTTCCTCCCTGAGCCATCTATCTTACCAGCCCCATTTCTAAAATTTGATTTGTTTTCAGTATTTCTATTTTTTATTTAATTTTTATTTCATATATTGCATTTATTTTATTATTTTGCTCAGCTATTTGAATCCTTTTGGAATTCATTTAGGGGTTCATCTGTATTCTCTTTAATTTTAAAATATTCTTATAATCACACTTTTAAACTTCAAGATCTTATCTATTTTATTTCCCTCTCACTGGGAGCCATTGCAGTGGAATTGGCATATTTTTCCAGGGGGATTACCATACTGTCCTGATTTTTTTTTTACACTACTGTGTTTGGACTTATACGTCTAGGATTATTGCACAGATTAACTTTAATTTAATTTTTAATTGGCTGTATTCTTTGAGTTGAAGTACTTGCAATATTCAGTTGGTGCTACATTGTGATGGGGTTGAGGTGCATAGTTTGTAAGTTAAATATGGAATCCGTGTGCTCAGTGTGAGCAAGGGTGCAGTGAAACCACTGAACTAGACCATTCCGTGGGTGGAAAGGAAGGTTTATTCAAACTGCAAGGCAGAGAGGGAAGCAAAAGGCAGGGAAAACTTAGCCAGTTTTAAGGGTTGCACCAGGGGGGAGTCAGTGAGCTGGAGCAGCGGGAAGTTAGAGTAGGTGGGGAGGGAGGCTTGCAAGCCGGAAGAGCTGAGGGCTACTGTGGGCTTTGACATGCATTACAGAGAGTGCTCATAGGGAACAAGATGCCCCACGCCTTGGGCTGATAGGGATGAAGTGGCTCTTCCCAACAGTCAGAAACCTGCTTCTCAAGCTTCTGGGGAATGCTGATTTTTGACTTTTGTTTATCGATTCCTCCATTTACCAGGCCAGAGTCCAGCCTGAGCTGAGGCCAGACTGTTGTTTATGACCTTGTCAGTGGCACTGCCATTTGGGGGACTGGGAACCCACTCTGAACCTAATACTTAGTGCAAATTAACTGTAGAAGCAACTGCAGTTGCTGCATTAGCCTGCTGTGCAGTGTGCTTGCCCATTATAAACAGTGATCCCTTTAGCACCAATAACTGTTGGAGAAGAAGTGAGCAAGAATAGCATACTGCATACTAGAATATCATTGACTAGGATTAGAAGTGAAAGGGAAGCAAACCAGATTGGGATAGGGGTTTGTATTAGATCAACTGAGAAAAAAAAGTAAAGGTGGGACAATTAAGTGGCAAGAGAAGGTTGGGATAGTTCTTAGGGTCCACAAAGTCTTAGGCTTATAAAATTTATGGAAGGTTATAGTTAAGAAAGAAAGAGAAGAGGAGATGAGACAAAGAGAAATAGGAAAAGAGGTAGGCATGAGAGGAAATGTGTATGAGTTGTGTGTTGGGAGAATAAGAACACACATAACAATAGAGTAGTTAGAGGAACATGCAGAACAATATAAAGCCTAGCTGAGAAGCATACAGACTAAAGCAAGACCACCTTAAGGCATTTACACAAGAGTGGAAATTAAAAAAGGAATAAAAATGGCAAAAAATCTTCAATAGAAAGGAGCACGTGGAAAAAACATAGGTTAAAAATGTCACATCAGTTAGGATTTCTTCCTCGATGGGAAGGATTTTGAATACTTTCTCTCCCTGTAATGTTTCTTGGAACGAACTAAGCTAATGGAGGAAGTGTGATTTGGAATTCTAATCCAAACCCAGAAAGACTGATTGGGGTGTGTGTGCATTGCTCCAGTGGAGTTGAGACCAATTGCTTTTGAGTTTTTCCCACAACTGTTCTGAGTTGTGTGGTATAGTTCTCAGTTCCCTCCTTCCTCCTGTCTCGGGATCTCCAGAGCTCAGAGTAGGGTGGGTGGATTAGTGTAAGAATGTAAGGTTAGAATTGAGCCTCTGCTGAGGTCATATCCATGGCAGCATCCCCTTACAGACACTGACAGGCATTGTCAGTGACACTGTGAGTCCCTAGCTAACAGACATCCACGGCTAGGATCTCCCTCCTGGAAAGTGAGTTAACATCAATGTGGGCATTGACTGTCACATATTCTGGTCCCCACTCCATTCCTTGCCTTTTGCCTGGGTATCAAAGAGCTTCGCTTCAGTCTTGTGCTGTGAATTCTCCCCCATTATCAGAAAAGTATAAGAACAAGACTTACTTCTGCCACAAGGGCTTTGGTGTCTCCCTGCAGAGAGCCCCACCATGCTATCTATTTCTAGAGGTGGGTCTTTGTATTCTACTCAGAGTTCTTGCCATGCTGTCTCCAGACTGCCTATCTGACTTTGGCATTAGTGACTCTTCCAATAAACCCTTACTCTTTAGTAATCCATCTCAGTGTCCTCTGAGCCCCTGTAAAGGAAGCCCTTGCTGTGGGCTCCTGCTGACTTCAGCCAAGAAGTCTGTCTGCCTCAGTCTTAGCATCCAACTCCAGTCTAAGCCTTCACAGCCAGATCCTCGCCAGTCCTGTCCCCTACCAGGCTCTGCAGCAGCTCTTCCCTGGAACTGTTCCCAGTGCTAATGTGTGTAGGGAGAGGATGGTGTAAGCGGCTCCCACTGACCTCAGCTGGAGCTCTGTGAGTTGTGACTGAAGCACTGCGTCTTCAGGCCTCACCACCAGGTGTGTGCCCAGCTCTTGGTTGACCAGTTAACTGTTCCTGTGACACCAGCGAGTGTGAGGGAAGTACTTCTCTGGTGGCTTGCACTGACCTCGTCAGAGTTGCTCAGTCCATCTAGGTGTGGGTTCCCATGTCTGCTCCCTTAAGAAGATTCCATCTGGCATGATAAATTCGGTCACAGTCATTGACTCTTAGGAGTAGAGATTATGTTTTATCCTAATGTTTTTATTTCCCTTGAGCTGCATGGATGGACACCTAGTACTCAAACTTATGCAGAAGTCATGTTTTCAGATTTGCAGGAAATTGTCAAGATGTCATCCAAAGTGGTTGCACCATTTTTTTTTATTCCCATCTGCAATGAGTGAGAGATTCCCATCATTCCATCGTTTTACAGCCTCCACAATGCTTGTTGTTGTCAGTGTTTCTGACTTTGGCTACTCAAATAGGTGTATAGTAGAACCCCATTTGATGTATACGATGCTGGAATCTCCAGCTATGTTTATTTGTCATCTGACTACTTTCGTGAGAAGTCTGTTCAGGACTTCCATTTAGATCAAGACTTTTTTTTTTTATTGAGTGATCATTGCATATTTTGGATAATCTTTTGTCAACTATATCTTTTGCAAATATTTTCTCTAAGTTGTGTCTTGTCTTCTTAGTCTCTTGACAGTGTGTTTTCCTCAGAGTGAAAGTTTTTATTCATAACAAAATCCTCTCCTCAACTGTGTCTTCATGGATCGTGCCTGTGGCAGCATGTGAATTCTATTGGCAGACCCGTGGTTGTGTAGACTAATATGTAGCCGATCTTCTGAGAATTCTATCTTTGACGCTTTATATTTAGTCTTCTGGCCTACTTTGAGTTACTATTTGTGAAGAGTATAAAGTTGGCTTAAAATTAAGAAAAACATTTTTTCATGTGTATGTCCAGGTATTCTCATGTCTTGGAAAGACTTATGAGCTTTGCTGCTCCATCAAAAATCATTTGATCTTGCTTGTGTGGATCTGTTTGTTTTCTGCATTCAGTTCACTGATCTGTTTGTCTTTCTTTTATCAGTACTCACTGTCGCGACTGCCCTAGGAATCCAGAGAAGTCTTGAAATCAGGTAATGGCAATCCTCCAACTCTGTTCTTTGGGATTGTTTCTACAATTAGAGGTAATTTACCTCTCCTTGTAAACTCTAGAATCAGTTTCCCATTTCAGTAAGATAATTTGCTATGATTTTGATGCCATTGAATCTATGGATATTGTTATGTTGATTGCATTTAAAGGAGAAAAAAGGACAAAGATTACATGTTAAGAAGAATTTAAAGCATTCCTTTGTTTAGAATTTTTCAAGGGATTTCTAGTGATCTAGTAGAGACTTGAGATGTTCTATTATATTGGTTCTGTGAAGCCATAGCTGTCTTATTGTTAGCTGAGTTTTATTTGGCAGATTGCAGATCTTGAGGCAATTGCCCCAGGACACTGTGTGTAGGCTTGCTTAGTCAGGTGGTACTGTTGACGCCACTGTAAGCACTGTTCTAGCTAATATTCCCATTTCACCCTTTCATGGATGGTTTTCTAGACTCAGTCTCTAGGTCTTCAGACTCCTCCCATGGTAAAGTCAACTACATTTGAGCTTTTCCCAACACCACAGCAGTCAGAGTTCTTGCTGAGATATGAGTAGCTTTCTGAATCTATCCTCCTTTGGCCTCTCTGCAGTGGACAGCGCTGGCCACAGGCTTCCTAAGTCCTCGCTTTGTGTCCTTTATGGCCCACACTGTCTGTTCAGCGACAGTTTCTGAGTCTGCCCCTTAAGACCTCTCTTTCTGTTTCCACCCCAATATTGGCACCCTCTAAGATTCTGCCTCAATTTTCCATCTCCTGGAAAGACCGTTCTCTTCTATGGCTTCAGCTGCTGACTCATCTTACAATGATGTTCAAATCAGCATCTTTGATCCAGGTCATTGCCTTGAGAGGCTCTATCTCCATCTGCCAAGGAGAAGTCTCTACCTGGATATAACTTAGGAATCTCAAACTTGAGGCCATTTTATTCCTTCCCAAACCTCACCTTTGACCTTTTTTCCTTTCCGTACTTTCTGGTAACATGGACCACAATTCACTCAACCATCCTCATCAAAATCCTCAGGCCTATTCATTAAATCCTCTCTTATTACTATGTTTCCACATCCAACTGTTTCATTGTTGCTGTTGTTACTTTACATCCCAATTGCAGTTTCCCCTTCCTCCTCTTTTCCCAGTCCCCTGCCACCACACCTCCTCCGTTTCTCTCCAGAAAAGGGCAGGCTGTTGTGGAATATTAGTTTAAGATGTGTTACATTTGTCTATTCTGTGTAACGTTTGTTTAATGATGCAAAGATGTGTTGCATTCTTTCATGATGCATTTGCTTAGCTCTGTGAAATTGTGTTGCTTTGCCTGTCTAAAACACCTGACTGGTCTAATAAAGAGCGGAATAGCCACTAGTTAGGCAGGAGAAAGGATAGGCGTGACTGGCAATCAGAGACAATAAATAGGATAAATCTGGGAAGAGAAGTTCCAAGAAAAGAAGGAGAGGGGGGCTTTATCCAGCTATACAGTAAGCCATGGAGTAAGAAGTAAAGAAAGGTATACAGAAATAGAAAAAAGATAAAGGTCCAGAGGCAAAAGGTGGTCGGGATAATTTAAGTTAAAAAATAAAATAAAATAAATAAAATACTGACTAGAAACAAGCCATGCTAAGGTTGGGCATTCATAAGAAAGAATAAGACTCTGTGTGTGATTTATTTGGGAGCTGGGTGGCAGCCCCCAAAGATCCAAAAGAGTAAAAAGTAACCAACAGCAGCAGGCCTTTCATGGATATCAGCCAAACACGGCATATCAAGTTGTAGTAATACTAGGCACTTCCCCTAAGGCTAGCATGGCCCCTTTGCAAGGATGACCCTGAGTTTTCTTAAATACTGCTGGTGAGTGAATCCATGCAGGCCCTTGTTGATTTTGCTGTGACAACAATCTGTCAATTTATTTCCTGGTCTATGCTCTCACTTCCTTCTCATCATTCTTTACTGTGTCCCCAAAGTAACCTTGTAAAAATACATGTCTAGACCCATAACTCCAGAGCTTACATACCTTTAAGGTTCCTGTTTGACTGAAAGATAACGTCTAGATTTCCATGCATGGCCCACAAGGCCTTCATGATTTGACCTTCTTACTGTCAGGTTTACATACTTCTGCTCTCATTCCTCAAGACTGACCCCTCCCCCACACTCCAGCCTCAGTAAACTACCTGGAGTTTCCTTTATACCCCAGAGTTTCAGGCTTAAGTTGCTTCGGCATGTTCTTTTCTGAAGATACCAAGCTTGTCTCAAATATTTTCCAGGCTCCAATGCGTCAATGATTATTTATGTGTCTATGTCCTCTTCCTCCTCCCCATCAGGACTATACACTTTTGAAGAGTAAGAACATTTTCACAGTCATCTTTGTTTCCCAAGAATCTACCCTGGTGGCTGAAAATGTTTGCTAAGTTAATAATGAATGTATGAATGGGACGAAGTGACAGTGATACTCTTTGCTAAAAACAAAAGTTGTGTTGATGTAAGATGAGAGGTGGTGAATTATTTCAGGCAGAGGTGTGGGAAGAGCTCTGAGAAGAGCCTCCCACACTTACCAGAATATCCCACCCTACTAAATCCAATGACTCACAGGACAGAAAGGAGCCTGGGGCAGGACAGCAGGCAGGACACACACAGTATTTTTGATCCTGCTTCTATCAATGGCGTTGCCTAAGACAGTACCTCTCACAAACGATTCTGGGGCCTCATCTATAAACTAAATGGCTTGAGATAGCTCATCTCTAAGCGCCATTCTGATCCTCATGGGTTATTTTTCTGTATCTAGTTATAGAATGGCTATGAAGAAATAAGCAAGGCTCAGATGTGAATCATTTAGGCAGGTAAACGGTGCAAGGGAGAGGACAAAAGAAGGGACATAAGCATCCATTAATAGATAGGTAAGAGGCAGGAGGGAGGAGACAAAAGAAGGGACATAAGCATCCATTAATAGATAGGTAAGTGGCAGGAGGGAGGAGACAAAAGAAGGGACATAAGCATCCATAAAAGTTTGATTTGTTTTTGCCTTCAGAAGGCAAAGCAGGCCTTGAGGCAGGAGAAAGGCACAGACTGTACTGAGAAAAGATGGCTTTAAGAGTAGACCTGCAAGCCAGTCTAACTTATTCTTTTGCAGTGCTGGCAATAGAACCAGGCCTCAGCTACAGTAGCTATGATGCCCTACTGCTCAGCAGAACCCCTAGCTGGAGGTTGCAAATGTTGAGAAAAGGGAGTGAGAGTAGATCAGGAAAAGATGGTGAAAAGGTTGGAATGAGAGCACGTGGGGGCAGGGCCAGAAGTTCTTAGAGATTTCACTGGTGAGGCAGACCCAGACCTCCCGCAGCTGGGCAGACTCGCTGGCCTGGTGTTGCCTTCTTATTTGCCTCTCTTTGGTACAGGGCTTCTTTGTTGTAGAAACAGCAAAAGCTTAAAGAGGTGGGGAGAAAGCAGGCCCTCCCTTCATTCCCAGTGAATGTAGTGTGTCAACCTTTGCCGCTGGCTACCTTCTTTGGGGGTTGTCCTTTCAGACTAATGGCTACAAGAACGCTAAGGATAAAGGAACACAAGGTCATGTTACAATGATAACCGCATAGAGACAGGCTAAGACCCTGTGCTATTATATTATATTATATTATCTTCACAAGAAGATAAAAGTATAAGATATTCTGAATATTGTAACATCAAGGGAAAAATGATACTTCAAAATATCAAAACATTGCTTTGTGAAGGTCATCTGGAGGCATAATCTAATGCAATTCATCTTTCTCTCTCTGGCATCACTTTGACTTTTTGGTCCTTGTTGGGTCCCTATGAGTGACCCACATTGTTTTTCTTTTTTGAGATAAGGTTTTTTATATTTAAGGTTGGCCTCAAACTTCTCGTCCTGGGTTGTTTGGGGATTCCCATGGAGCCTCTTTAGACAAAACCTCAATCTGATGTAACCCATTCCCAGTACTAGAACCTCCATTTGGTGAGAAGAGAAGTACAAGTTGGGCTCTGTCTCCCCTATTATTTGTACTGCCCTCAATTTTTGGCACATTCCAGAATCTTCAAGGAGCATGCTAAACACACATGCGGCAGTTGGTACTGCACTTTCTAGATTGGAGTCTACTAGTGCTCAGAACTGGGCTTCTGCTCTTCAGTGCAGATCACAAGCTAGAAGCGATGTTAGGTGTGGAAGTGGCTGTAAGGAGCTGCAGAAGGAGAAATGAGGGGGAGCCAAAGGGAGAAGAAAAGACACAACAGGGAGTGTACGTTCCCCAAGTCTAAAATGTATGCTGTTTGCTGACAGTCTGGAGAGATGGTTCTGCAGTTAAGAGCTCTGGCTGCTCTTCAAGAGGATTTGCATTTGATCCTCAGCACCCAAGTGATGGCTCACAACCTTCTGTAGCTCCAGTTCCAGAGGATCCAGCTTCGTCCTCTGTTGTCCGAAGGCCCTGCAACCATGTGGTGCACAGAGACACACCCAGACAAAACATTCATACACAGAATACACATAAAAATCAAATCTAAAAAATAAAAGCTATCTGAAAAATAATGAATCCCATCGCTAAAGTATGATCCAAAAGTTAGAAAGATGCACCCAGACCTTGAGTAAAATTACCTGCCTAACTTGCTGTGCTTTAGTTTTTTCATCTGAAAGGGGGAATAATAGTGAATGTCTATGAAGTCTCTTTTATCTGAAATGCTTAGACCTGGAAAGTGTTTCAGATTTTGAATTTTTCTGGATTTTGAAATATTGGCATATATGCAATGAGATATCTTTTGGAGGGGACCCAAATATAAGCATAGAATTCATTTATATTGTGTTCATACATTACACATTATGTTACCATGTTTCAACAATAGTGTGGTGTTTTCTTCTTGTGCAATCAATCACTGACATTCAGAGAAAACTCCATGTTTTACAGCACCCTTGAATTTCAGATATCCAGATTAAGAGCGTTAACCCAAAGATGTCAGTGATTTTTTTTTCAATAATTATTTGTCAAGTGTTTGGGGAAGTACCTAAGGCAGAGTAAATGTTATGCAAGCATTTGATGTGTGGGGCATGAATGAACCTAGTGTTTTTCCCCAATATAAGGAAAGAAGCATTGAACCAAACGCAGTCAAATGCTGTGTCTCCTCTGTGTTGTTTCGAAGCAAGACAGAGAGTCATAAAGACAAGGGGTCCCTGGGAAAGACTGAATGTGCGTGCTTGCCCGTTAAGATGCCTCACTAAAGGATGTACGTTTTCAGCCCATACTCACCTCCCCATGGCTTTCCTGTCTCTGATGCCAGAGGCTGCTCTCTTTGGTCTGGTTGCCTTTCTGAAGTGTAATGCTGCTTCTTATGGCAGACTCCTGAGCCATGGCATAGAGTCACTGCTCCGCAATAGGTCCCCTGTGCATGTTAGGAAACATACTTCTTTTCTCTTGCTAGTCTGTCTTTCATTGCAGGAATTTGTTTCAAATATGAGCAGGTGAGTTGAATTGTATTTTCTTCCTTAGTCATCACTAACCATAGTGAGGCCCTGTGATAGTAGATTTTATGGGTCAACTTGGAAAGGCCATTGGGTCAAGTTGTTCAACTAACCACTAGTCTAGACATTTCTGTGGAGGTGATAAGTGGATATAATTGACACTTAAAGTCAGTAGTCTTTATCTTCGGTAATGTGGAAAGGCCTCATCCCATTGGTTGAAGGCCTTAAGAAAAAACACCAAGGCCCTCCTCAAAAAAATAATAAACAGTTCTACCTCCAGTCTACCTTCAAACTCAATATGACAACATCATCTGCTGGCATTTCCAGTCTTCCAACATGCACTGCAGATTTAGGACTTGCTAGCATCCTCTACTGCATAAGCGAATTTCTTTAAAACCTAGCCCTCCCTCCTGTGCATGCACCCCACTAACACAGACCCCAAGTTCCATGTACAGTTCCCGGTATACAACAGAAAGGAAACTTGTTCCATCATGTGTTCTCTCCCTTTTCTCCCTGTCTCTAACCGATTAGGAATGTTCCTCAAATGTTGGTAATCTTTGTCTACAGAGCAATGCACCTAGCTGTTAACTGGAACCTGTGGTTAGATGCACTAGCCATCTTTCTGTTGCTGTGGCAAAACACTTGGCACAAACATCTTAAGTGAAGAAAGGAGCATTCTGACCCAAGTGTTCAGTCCACTTTGTCAGGGACCACTTGGTGGCAGGAGTAACTCATTCCTTGACCGTGGGAGCTTGCACCAATGGCCCCTTTGCACAACACAGATCAGGAAGCAAAGAGGCAGCCAGAACCAAGGGCAGGGGTAACCTTCAAAGCCCTGTACCTGCTTCCACCAATGAGACCCTACCTCCTAAAAGCTCCATAGCCTTCGAAACAGCTTTATAAACTTGGGAACCAATTATCACAACATAGGCCTGGGGAGGCATTAACCTAAATTTTATTGCAGAAACCATATTAAATTGCTTGAAGTGGAGGAATTCATTAAAGAACTAATCAAGGGATATTGCCAAGAATTCAAGGATGCTAGTGTCTAGATTAAGTAGGTCTAAAACAGACAGGGTGATGCTTGCCTGTAACCCCAGTACTGGGGAGGCAGAGGTACAAGGATTATGAGTTTGAGGACAGCCTGGGGGCATATAAATGCAAGGCTGGGGGTTTAGCTAGATAGTAGAGCAGTTATCTAGAGTGCACAAGGCTTTGGGTTCAACCCCCCACACCACACATGCAAAGCAAGGCCTGTTGCTTTTCTAGTTCTTGAATTAAGGAAGACATACACTGAGGAAACTGTCATTGACACTTATGGCACAGAATCTATTAAACTGGTACATGTCCTCCTGAGCATGTCTGTGAGTCTCTTTGGAACAGACACTGAGAAGGAAGAATTGCTATTGTCTGCTGTGTTCACAACTTCTACTCGATGGGAATCACCAAATCACTCTCCACAGTGTGCAATGGGCAGCAGTGAATGAGACTGTTATCAGATCCGCTCTTATGCAATCTAATTGCTATGGAATGGTATCTAATTGTATATTAGGTGGATGGTTTTCCCTTGTTTGTGTATTCCTCTGTGCATTATCTAAAAATATTTTTTCTAAATTTAAAATGTGCTTTTCTTTATCCTTGCATACAGTGGATCACAATGCAGTTGCAAAATATTAGCCTGTGGCTTGTTTACACTTTTGGGTCTCATAAGCTCTGTTTTCTTCTATAATCCCTAGGTTTCTTTTGTAGCAACTGGAATCTCTGGGTGTTGCTTTTTTTATATCACATAAAGTAAGATATGGTTTTCCTCTTGTGCAGATATGTGTCATTCATTAAATAGCTAATCCAGTTTTCACTGGTTTGTAAAGTCTTATAAGATACACATGTATGTCTGTTTGGCTCTCTGTAATGGACTTTATAATCATTTACTTCATTTGTCTTTTGTCTACCTTCATGAAAACGCACACTCATATAATTATTTGGCTTTCTAGAAAAAGTCTACCTGGTCAATTTAATTCTTCTTTACAGCATTTTTACCTACATAGTTTTTTGGATTCATAAAATATGAACTTTTAAGTGAGTGTACCAAGCTATCTGAAACAAAGCCTTGTTAATTTGAAATTATATTGAGTATGTATCTTAATTTAGGGAATATTATCTTTAAAATCTTTTAAAAGTTCTGGGGAATTAGCTAGGTAGCTGGAAGGAAGAAGCAGGTTTACCTCTGTGAGTTCAGAGCTAGCTGGGACTACATAGGAAGTTCCAGGTCAACCAGAGCTACATAATGAGGTCGTATCTCTAAAGAAAATAATCTTGAAATTATTTTTTAATGATTAAAAAATGTCTCCACAAACATCCAGAACGTAAATATGAGGGTCATCCCCAGATACTTTATATTTGCCGTTGTTGCTGTAGGTAGTATCTTTTCATAATTTTATTTTCCATTTTCAGTGGTGATCTTCTGTAACACTATGGGTCATTTCTGTATAGTGGGTTCCACAGAATATTGTTAGGGTCACTCGTTAGTGCTAACTGAAACTGCAGATGTCTTTAGCTATTGCAGTAGACAGTTTACCCTCTGCTACGATGACAGCTCTCCAATAGTTTCATGTTTTCTCTCCCTTTCCCACCTCCCTTCTTTCCTTTAAACTGAATAGAAAGGATCTTGTCACAATATGACCTCAAGGCAGTAAGAGCAGCAGGGATGCTTGCTTTGGATTTTTTTTTACTTTAAAGAGAATATTTATAATTTAATATATTATATTTAGTGTGTGTATATATTTGTACGTGCATTTGTGCATGTCACAGCGCATGTGTGGAGGTCAGAGGACAATGTGCCCTGGTCAGTTTTCTTCTTTTACTATGTGGGTTCCAAGGACCAAACTCTGGTGGTCAGGCTTGGTGACAAGTGCCATCTCAACAGTCTTCTGAGTCATTATTTATTCATTTATTCTTTGACAGAATCCTTAATTTCACCTCAGTTTGGCCCAAACTCCTGGCGGGCCTGTGTCAGCCTTGTGAGTGTTAAGACTGCAGGCATGACCACTTTGTCAGGCCAAAGGGAATGGTTCTATTTTGACTTTGTTTCCCTCGTGCTCATGTTCAGAGGGTTTGGGCATATACACTCTAGCAGATCAACAGATTTTGCTCTGTTTCTACCAGGTGATAATTTACTTAAAATGAACCAGCATATACTCATTGTACATAGTGATTTTTGTCACTCAAATGTATCATGTGTTTTGACCATAATCACCCATACCTGCCACTTTCCCCACTAGTTTCCCATCCTTTCCTCAGATAGTCTTTGCTCTACTTTCATAGTGTGTGTGTGTGTGTGTGTGTGTGTGTGTGTGTAAAGTTTTAAGTATCTGTATATGGTCCATGTATTAGAAAGAACATATAACAGTTATCTTTCTGAGTCACACATATTCTGCTTGACATGACAATCTTCAGTTTATTCATTCCAGCATATGACATAATTTCACTCTTTATGGCTAAGTAGGACTCTATTATGCATATATGCATGACATGTATATATTTCACATCTTTATCCATTCATCTCTTGGTGGGAAACTAGGCTGGTTCAGTAACTTGGCTGTTATGAATAGTGCTAAAATGAGCAGAGATGTGGAAGTTCCTCTGTGGTCCCCTGTCGTAGATTCCCTTGGTGTAGGAACGATAGAGTGGAAGAGTGGAATTATATGGTTACTATATTGACAGTTTTTTGAGGAACCTTACATTGATTTTAATGATGGTGTTATCAGTTTACATTCCTGTCAGTTGTGTAGAAGAATTCTTTCCCCCTCCATCCATGACAGCATGTGTCGCTCTCTTAATGATTGCCACTCTGACTGGAGTGAGATGGATCTCAGGGTAGTTTTAGTCTGAATTTCCCCGATGACTAAGGATGTCGAGTGCTATTTTCATTGGCCATTTGTACTTCATCGTCACAGAACTGTCGGTTGAGCACCATTTGTTAAAGACAGTCTTTTCTTCAATGTGGGTTTTTGCCAAAAATCGGGAGTCCATAGCTGTGCGAGTTTGTTGCTGGGCCCTCTGTTCCGTTTCCTCTGTGTATCTGTAGTCTTTGTGCCAGCAGCACACTGGTTTTATACTATGGATCTGGAACATAACTGGAAATCAGGTATTGGGATATCTCCAGCATTGTTCTTTTTCCTCAGGATTACTTCTATTTAGGGCCTTTTGTGTTTCCATAAGAATTTTAGGGCTGATCTTTCTCTAGTTCTGTGAATGCCATTGGAATTTGGTGGGAGGTGGCACAGCACCTGTAGGGTCACCGTTGGCAATTTCCCTGCATTGATTCTAAGACATGAGCATAAAAAGTCTTTTTGTCGTCTAGTGTCTTCTTCGAATTCTCTCTTTAGCATCTTTAAATTTGCACTGTAGAGGTATTTCTGTGCCTTAGGTTTATTCTTAGGTATGTTTTATTTTATAGTGTTAGGTATGATTTATCATGCATAAACTTTATTATATTGAGGTTGTTGGTTTTATTCCTAGTTTTTTCAGGGCTTTTTTTCAATAAATCAGTGTTGAACTTTGCCAAAGGCTTTTCCTATATTAATAAGGTATTGTGATTTCTATCTTGGATATATCTGCTTAAAAAACCCAAAAATATATTAACATATATTTGTTGATGTACATACATTAAATCCAACTTGCATGTTGCATTTCTGGAATGAAATAAACTCGCTCAAGGTGAAAGAACTTTTAAAAATATGCTGTTACATTCAATTTGCAAGTATATTATTGGGAATATTTCTTTTTTTATTTTTGGTTTTTTGAGGCAGGGTTTCTCTGTGTAGCTTTGGAACCTGTCCTAGAACGCGTTCTTTAGACCAGACTGGCCTCATATTCACAGAGATTCTCCTGCCTCTGCCTTCCATGTGCTGGGATTAAAGGCATGTATCACCACTGCCCAGCTTACTGGAAATATTCTATCCTTGCTTATCAGGGAGATGGCCCTGATTTCTTCTTTTTCTACAGGCTTTTAAATTTTTTCCCCTTCCTCCTTGTTCTCTTTCAAATTTGTGGCTCTTTTTTCATCAGTTGTTTTTACATGTGTAAGTGTGTTCATATGGAGGAAGAACAGGTCTCCCATGCTCAGTATCCCTTAGTTGCCTACAGTTCCTTATGCAGGACGGAGACCCCACCAGCCTCTCTTCCTTCTGCATTAGGTTGTCTGTTGACCTTGTCCTCATTCAGCGCTTGTTTAGGCAATCATGTTGGTGGGACTCTACAGTTGTGGGTCCTAAGATTCCTAGGAGACACTGTCTCACAGCAAACTCCCTGCTCCTCTGGCTCTTTCTACCAATCTTTTGGCCCCCTCTCCCACAATGGCCCCTGAGCCTTGGGTGTAGGAATTGTATTGTAGATGTTTCCAGTTGGGACTAGAATCCAAAACTCTGCATTTTGATTGGTTGTGGTTTTCTGAAATAGTTGTGATCTGTTGCAAAGAGAAGTTTCCTTGATAAGGGCTGGGGACTGCACTTCGCTGTGAGGATAAGGACAAATATTTAGACTGTAGTTAGGGGCTATGCTGGCTTAGTAAAGTAGCAATTGTAGGTTCTCTTCCAAGATCCATGACTCCACTATCCTTGGGTAGTTGCCTTTCCTGTAGCAGGCATGGTTTTCCTCTTGTTGAGTGGGTCTTCAGTCCAATCAGAGAGCTGTTGGTTACCACCCAGGTATGCAGGCCACTACTGTACCCTTGCACCCTAGGGTCATCCTCACATGCAGGTTTCCGTGCTTCCCAGGTATTATAGCTAGGGAGGACTGTTGGTGGCTTCCCTCCTTTGGAATCTTTCATGGTGCCTTCTGGTACCATGAAAATTGGTCCTCAGGGAGGAAGCATTTAGGTCAGTTCCAGTCAAGACACTCTGGGCTCTGTGTCTGAAGTGCACAGTGTCTTCAGTAATAGGGACATAACTTTTCCTCTTGGAGGGCAACCAAAAACTACAGCAGTAGTCTATAATATTTTAGGAGTCTTTTGGGTGACCAGGACCAGCAATTCAAAAGATGGCTTTATACCCAGTGGCAGGACTTTTTTTAAAAAAATATTTATTTATTTATTATGTATACAATATTCTGTCTCTGTGTATGCCTGCAGGCCAGAAGAGGGCACTAGACCCCATTAAAGATGGTTGTGAGCCACCATGTGGTTGCTGGGAATTGAACTCAGGACCTTTGGAAGAGCAGGCAATGCTCTTAACCTCTGAGCCATCTCTCCAGCCCCTTTAAATGTGTAGCCCAGGCTGGCCTCGAACTTGTGATCCTCCTGCCTCTGCCTCCTTCAGCAAATCCTACCGGTGTGCTCCACCACAACCAGCAGGACTTTTGTTCAATGAACTTTATCTGTTGAGAGTTAGTCCCCCCTCCCCGCCTTTTCTTTTGAGAACTCTCAGTCCAGACCCCAGTCTCATTTTTGAGTGGGTCAGTTCTCTTTTAGTTCTCTGGATATTCTGGATGTTAACCCTCTGTCATATCTATAGTTGACAAAGATTCTCTTAAATTCTGTGGGCTTTGATTTACCAGAGTGATTGTTTCTTGTGGTGCAAAAGTTTTTAGTTTTATGAATTGGCCTCAATTCTTAGACAACTGGATCCCTCTTCAGAAAGTTCTTTCCCTCACCGGTATCCTGTAGGGTATCATTTGTATTTTCTTCTAGCTGTTTCAGTGTCTCAAGTTTCCCATTTTTGATCCACTTGAAGTTAGTTTTTTTTTTCAAAGTTATAGATGGGTTTAATTTCATTCTTCTATGTGTAGTAATCCAGTTTTCCTAGCACCATTTGTTGAGAATGTTTTCTTTTCTCCAGTGTATTTTATTAGCATCTTTATCAAATATTAATTGGCTGATGTTGCATATATTCATATTTGGTACTTCAGTTTTGTTCTGTTGATCTGCAAGTCTGTGCAGATACCATATTGTTTTTTATTGCCAAGGCTCTATAATGTATCTTGAAATCTAGAGTGGTAATTCCTTCACTATTGTTAATTTTTATTTTGCTCAGTCAGGATTGTTTTGCCTATATTTGAAGCTAAGTTGTGCTTCTTGTAAACAACGGATAGATGAATTTTTGTTTCTTGGTCTATTCATTCAGTCTGTGTCTTTTGATGAGAGAATTGAGGCCATTACTATTTAGAGTTATTGAAATGTGTTTATTAATTGTGATCAATATGTTGTTGGTTTTTGATGTTGTAATTTGTGTTCTTGGTGGAATTTTGTTTTTTAGTAATCATGACTTCACATTTCTTTCCACATCCTCTTGGCTCTGCTCATTCTTTTTTTATTTTATTTTATTTTATTTTTGGTTTTTCGAGACAGGGTTTCTCTGCAGCTTTGGAGCCAGTCCTGGAACTAGCTCTTGTAGACCAGGCTGGTCTTGAACTCACAGAGATCCGCCTGCCTCTGCCTCCCGAGTGCTGGGATTAAAGGCCTGCGCCACCACTGCCCGGCGACTCTGCTCATTCTTCAATTCAGCTCAAAACATTGCTTCCTATATTTTTTTAGGTTTGGTTTGTTTGTTATAATTTTTAAGCCTGTTTATGTTGTAGAAAGCTTTTCTCTTGGGCTGGAGAGATGGCTCAGTGGTTAAGAGCATTGCCTGCTCTTCCAAAGGTCCTGAGTTCAATTCCCGGCAACCACATGGTGGCTCACAACCATCTGTAATGAGGTCTGGTGCCCTCTTCTGGCCTGCATACATACACACAGAATATTGTATACATAATAAATAAACAAATAAATATTTTAAAAAAAGAAAGCTTTTCTCTCTTCTTCAACAATGGCAAGTAGTTTTGCTAGATATATTAGTTTAGGTTGGCCTTCATAGTCTTTTAAGACTGGGAATGCCTTGCTCCCAATTCTTCTTGCTTCCATCGTTTCCACCGAGAAATCAGCTGTTGTTCTGATGAATTTTCTTTTATATGTGACCTCTACCTTTTCTCTTAGAGCTTTTAATACTTTCTTCATTCTGTGTACTTAATGTGTTAACTATAATATGCCACGGGGATTTCTTTTCTGGTTTTGACTGTTTGATGTTCTGGGTACTGCTTGTAACTGTATGGGTATATCTTTTCTTAATTTGGGAACATTTTCTTCTATGATCTTGTTGATGATCTGGTCTATGTCATTGACTTGAGATTCTTTTCCTTCATCTATGCCTACAGTTTAAAGGTTGTTCTTTCCGTAATGTCCATATTTCCTGAATGTTGCTTTCCTGTAGTTTTTAAATTGTTCATGTTTCTTGCTTGTTTTGTTTAGATCGTCCATTTTATCTTTGAGACCTGGGATTCTATCTTCTGCTTGATTCATTTAACTTGTAGGACCTTCCTTAGAGTTTTCTAGCTGGACTACTGGGTTTTCCAATGCCTTCTTCTTTTCAGCTTGAGTCCTCTTCAATGTTTTTGTCTCTTTTTTGAATTCTGTTTTTAAATCCCAAATTGTCTTCAACATCAGCCTTATATTTACATTTTCTTGGGCATCATATAGGCATTTATTCTCTTTAAGTTTTTTCTCTTCAATTTCATTGAGTTGTTTCATTGTAAATATTCAAAATCTCAGGATGAGGAACCTGGCCTTCCTTCTGGATGAAATATCTGCCATTACCTCAATAAGTGCCACTAGCTTAGTGTCAGAAGTCAATTTTGTTCACATTTACTAAATTAACCATCTCTTATTGTCATCTGACATGGAAATAAAAATAAAATTCCTGACCCTCATCCAGGACCAATGAACTGGGAGATGAAAGCCTTGGGAATCCATGGTTTTTTTTTTTTTTTTTTTCATGGGTGTTGTATGTGCCCTGCTGGAAGGAATCCATGTTTTGAATGACAGTGCACAAACTATCCTGTGAAGTATTTCAATTATGCTTTATACTATTGGGAGGGTCTGGTTACATGAAGATAGAAATCAGAGAGTAGCAGGAAGTGGTTTTCAGAGGACAAACAGTATGAGCCAAGGAATGGACTCTGAAAAATAAACCTAGAAATGAATAGTGAACCAAGGAGGATAAAATGCCTGAAAAAGTAAGACATGGGGGCCCATCAGAGTGTGCAACAGTCAATTGTCTTTAGGCAGAACAAATAAAGTCCCACTTAAATGTGAAAGGAGGTGGATCCTGCTTGATTAATAAAATACAACTTAATAGAAAAGATTTGTTTAGTGATGACTAGCTTTTGGTTATTTCAGAAAATCATGAGAATAAAATTTGATTGTATGGAAGGCCATGATTTTTGTTTTGTTTTTAACCTTAGGCTAAGAAAGACTTGGGAGAAGCAAAGGGTAGTCACTGAGCAAAATAACATGCTCAGGGTGGACCCAGGAAGAGAGCCTCTGTGGGCTCACACAGCGAAGGGGCTGTTCGCATAGCTCCAGGATGAAGTAATGAGGACCTGGACGGGGTAAACACAAAGGGTTCACTGTCAGTACAATAGTTTGTAGTCTTTCTATGTGTCAGCTGCCTCTTGTTCTTCACCACATGTCTGATCCTTCCAGACCTGTCCAAGCCCCCGTGTCTGTGTTAAGTTACATGTCCTTGAGCCAAGGGCCGTGACTCCTGCTTCTGTTTCTCAGAGCACTGGTAGAGCAGATGGTGAGAAGGTATTTGATGAATGTGTCTTGCTAATGATGATCTTCCTACACAGCTCTTCTGGCTAGGAAAGATTCTCCTGAACACAGAGATCTACTTCTCAGGATCAAATTACATCCTGAATGAAGGATGGTAGAAGAAAAGAGCAAAGAACAGCTTGCTAATATCTCTGGAAGATCAGATTTAAAGAGGTGGCAACCTTTTAATCCCAGGGGGTACTGTTGCCCCTGTGAATTCTAATGTTCACATCACAATCAGAAGAGCCCTGGCTGTGGTCCTCAGCCACCTAATCTCTAGAAGGATAGGGAATATTAGCTCTTTCAAACGTGGGCATGATGGGTTGGTTGCTGGGAGTCAACCAATTATAGGGACTGGACCCTATAATTTTAGCCACAACTTGCTTCTGTCTCTTCTATAAGTATTTGCTGTGACCAGATTCAGAGGACCCTAATCCTGTCTTGGCACAGCAGTGTCCTAATATTTGCCAAGGATCTCCTACCCAGAAATTCTGCTTTATAAATAGAGGAACCAGTATGCCAGATTGTAGCAAGGGCTATGGAGGGATATTACACAGGGACAAAGAGATGGTATTTCCAAGGGGCAGGGAAGACATTCTTGGCATCAGATACTGGCTTCTTGTTCCAGACAAGACTGGACCATGGAATCATTTGACTGCTTTCCATATCGCTTGCACTTTCATTTAATAGAAGGAAAGTCATACATGATAGCAATTCAATAATTAGCTAAATTATCACCTAATCTACCCACTTAATGCTTGGTAGCCTCCATAAAGTAGGCACTAGAAAATGTATAGGACCCAGACTCAGTTTTAGCTTCTAAATCTATTGTGTGTTTTGTTATGTATGTGGTGTTATTGATCAAAACTAGGTCTTCACGAATGCTATGCAAACATTCCACCTGAATACCCAGCCCTGTTGCTGAGGGCTTAAAGACAGAAAAAGACATATTACAAGCTGAAGTTTTTAGCTCTGGAGATTCCTACAATCAGATAGTTTCTATGCAACCTCTTGTAGCCACAGGCTGAAGCAGCTGAAAAATTCAACTCTCCGTGGGAAGCTGACTGCTCAGACTTAAGAGGATTCTCAGGTCAATGTCAGGGCACTGATTGAGAACCACTGAGCCATGGAGAATTAGCGTGGAGACATTTAAGAGTATGTCAATATAGAAAGACTCAGCAGGAGAAACCCACCCTCCATTATGCATTAAAACCATTCCTTTCTTAATGAAATATCTCATTAACATCTGTTCGTTTAGTGGTAAAAGCCAGTTGACCTTATGTCCTATATTAACCACCTCTCATTGCCTTCTGACCTAAAACCAAAGTCCGGCCTCAGAATATGCCATGGAAGTGACTGCAAAGGCAATCTGGGAATAGGAAACAATGTAAGATTGTACTGAATTACAAAGTCAAAAGCTGCAAATACAAATGATAAGGGGATGAATGAGGATGGAGGACAAAAATAGAATTTTAAATTTAGACCAAATTCGTTACTATAAGTTCAGTTTGTGGTGATCTGGGGTTTAGTGTGCTACCAGGAGTTTCTGTAATTGCAATTGTCTCTGATTTAGTGGCTGAAACAGTGTCAGCGGGGCTCTGTACCACATGGTAGTCAAAGTGCTAGACAGTGTTTGGAAAATGGGGAGGAGAAAGCCAAAGGATTCTACGTCAGAAAGAACACTGAAGTACATCTAACATGGGGACCACCCACACAACCGTAAGTATGTCCTTGAGAGCGCAAAGGCATCCATGACCCAGGAGCCTTGGGACAGAGGTAGTGAAAGGACTGGGGGTGTAGCAGCTGCTTTCTGCAGACGGAGGATTCATGTGGAGGCTGGGGCTGTGGAAATTCTTTCTTTGAGTGAATGCGATCAAGACTACTATACAGAAATAGGGATCAAGTACAGGATTTAACCAATGGAAGCAAGATTGGCCAAAATTTTAGTTGAATTCAATGATAGGTAAAGAGAAATTCAGTTTCTTCCAAGATGGAAAGTAGGCACCAGATTTAACATCTTATCTGAAATATATAAAAAGCAATATATATGTGTGAATACATATATATGTGTACATATGTATAGCCACAGACAATGGTTTAACATTGAAAATCAGATTACAAAGGAAAGTGATTCCAAGAGATGGGAACATATCATGTGTGCAAGTTGGTGGTGATGATATCATCTCACGGGTCAGAAGAATTTCTAGAGAACAGAGGGGGATTTGGTGATATTGGTGAGTTGAGGAGGCAAAGCTGGGAGGGAGTGAGGAGAGAATATAGAGTTTACAGAGTCAAGAATTTTGAGGATGAAGCTGCACAGGAAAGAGGTCCACAGATCTGCAAAGGGCCCTTCTTCACCAGAGTAAGGGCCAGTGGATACCCAGGAGACAGCTACTCAAGAACGGTGAAAAAGCACACTAGAGGAAGAGAGAGGATGACAGCTGGCACTCACACAGGGCTGGGAAGGGTCTCGAACTAACAATTTATGTGGCAGGATAGAGTTTTCTGCATTTTGCTTCAGTAGTAGGGAGCACTGATCCTAGGTGTAGTGCTGTTCTGATGCCACTGGATTAATGCAGAACAAGACTTGAGAGGGTCAGACCAATTCTAAGTACTGTTTCTGAATTCTGGGACAAGGTTCACAACACTTACAGGAATGCAAAGATAGTCAGTGCCAAAATAAAAATACGTAATTCATGGAATGTTATCGAAACCTAACCAACATACAAGGGAGGCTGGAAATATGACTTGTAATGCAAAAATAATCAAGACACACTCAGGCAATGCAAATGCACATGCATGAAATGATCTGAAGTGACACCAAATGTGGAATTAGGCAAGATTGCTCAAAATAGTTATTATGGTAGTCATCAATAATATCTGAGGTGAGAAATTCACTGGATAGTAACTTAGACATTGTGCAAGAAATATTTGTGAACTTTTTGACATGGAAATAAAAACTATCCAAGATAAAACAATGAAATAAGGCCAAAAAGGAAAAAAAAAGAAAGGAAGGGAGGGAAGAAGGAAGTAAGGGAGGGAGGGGAAAGGGAAGGAGGGAGCAAGAAAAGAAGGACTAAAGGAAAAGAAAACAAACCAAAGCACCAGCAACGGCAGAAAACTCTTATCCACACAATATATGTAATTAAGAGGAAAAAGAGTAGGTATGTAGCAGAGAAAATGGGCAGAAAATTTCTAAATTTGCTAAAAATTTCACACAGATCCAACAAGTTCAACAAATCCTAGGCACAAGAAACATGAAGGAAGCTATACCAAGGTATGCTACAGTTAAACTAATTCAAATTCATGATAAGAAAGATAGCTTAATACAATCAGAAAGAAAATACATCATTATACAGAAGAAGAAGAAGAAGCAACTGCAAATTTATTTTTGGAAACATTATAAGCCAGAAGAGAGTGAAACAAGATCTTAGAAATACTGACAAAAACAAATAAATGAACCCCCTTTCTTCTATACCCAATTAAAAACTATCTTTGAAAATGAAAGTACATCCTGAAACTGAGAAGATTCTGTAAAGCAAAGGACATGGTAAATAAGACAAAATGGCAGCCTACAGAATGGGAAATTATCAACCCCACATCAGACAGAGATCTGATCTCCAAAATATACAAAGAAATCAAGAAATTGGTCATCAAAAGAACAAATAATTCAATGAAAAATGGAGTACAGACCTAAACAGAGAACTCTCAACAGAGGAATCTAAAATGGCTGAAAGACACTTAAGAAAATGCTCAACATCCTTAGTCATCAGAGAAATGCAGATCAAAACAACTCTGAGAATCCATCTTGCACCTGTAAGAATGGCCAAGATCAAAAACACTGAGGACAGCTTATGCTGGAAAGGATGTGGGGTAAAGGAAATACTCCTCCATTGCTGGTGGGAGTGCAAACTGGTACAACCCCTTTGGATGTCAGTATGGCAATTTCTCAGAAAATTAGGAAACAACTTTCTCAAGACCCAGCAATACCAGTTTTGTGTATATACCCAAAGGGTGCTCAATTGTACCACAAGGACATGTGCTCAACTATGTTCATAGCAGCATTATTTATCATAGCCAGAACCTGGAAACAACCTAAATGCCCCTATACTGAAGAATGGATAAGGAAAATGTGGTACATTTACACAATGGAGTAATACTCAGTGATAAAAAATAATGACATCTTGAAATTTGCATGCAAATAGACAGAACTAGAAAAAAACATACTGGGTGAGGTAATCCAGACCTAGAAAGACAAATATTGATATAGGAAGTCCTTCTGTATATGTGTTGCTTTTATTGGTTAGTGAATAAAGAATATCCATTGGCCTGTGATAGGGCAGAATAGAGCTAGGCAGGAAAAACTAAATTGAATGCTGGGAGAAAGAAGGCAGAGTCAGGAGTCGCTGTGTAGCTACAGCTGGGGACAGATGCACTGGAACCTTGCCAGTAAACCACAAGCCTTGTGGTAAAATATAAAATAATAGACATGGGTTAACCAAAGATATAAAAGCTAGCTAGCAATATGCTTACGTGATTGGCCACACAGTGATTTAAATAATATAGTTTCTGAGTGGTTATTTCAAGTCTGGGTATCTGGAAATGAACAAGCGGCCTCCCTACAACAAAATATCATATGTACTCACTCATAAGTGGCTTTTAGACACAAAGCAAAGAAAAACCAGCCTACAAATCACAATCCCAGAGAACCTAGACAACAAAGATAGACATACATAGATCTAATCTACATGGAAAGTATAAAACGGCAAGATTTCCTGAGTAAATTAGGAGCATGGGATCATGGGATAGAGTTGAAGGGGATTGGAGAGGAAGGGAGGGGAGCAGAGAAAATATATATCTCAATAAAAACAATAAAAAATGAAGGTACAATTGATTGTTTTTCAGACATTTAAAAAGTTAAAAAGATTCATCATAGCAATCCTATCCTGTAGGCAGAAAGAAACCCCACGGAAGCCAGGAAGGACCAAAAGGAACACATACAGTTAATACAAGGATCTCTAAAAGGCTTTTGTTCTCATTAGCTATCTTTAAAAAGATAATTGATAAGACAGGGCAGGTGGTGTAGTTCAGTGACGAAGTGCATGACTAATATGTCCAAGGCTTTAAATTCAGTCCCCGGCATCCTCCTTCTCAAAAGATACCTGACAGTGTTAGGAAATACAATATGTGTTTGGGATTTATAACACATGAGTAAATAGTATGGAAGTGTAGTTTAATAATAAATAATTGAAGAGTAATGGAAATGGTAGCTGTGTGAATATGGATAAAAGACATTTTCTTTTCTTGAAAACTTTTATAAAGGTAACCAAAGATCTATAATACCAACCCGATAGGAAGATGTGTCTGCTGGTCCAGTAGTGACATGACTGTTACCGAGGTAACCCTCTCTAACTGCATTTGAGTCCCACTCTACAAAAGAGTATTCATACCCTGTGCTGTAAACCTGGTCACAGCCCATGTCTGGAAAAGTTTGGGGCCGTAGGGGTGAATTTGCTACCGTTATTCACTAAATTGTCATGCCACTGAGATGCCATCTAAATACTTACGTTTATACCCATAGACAAATGCCACCTCCTGCCTTCCTCAGAAAAGCTTCTCTTTGCAATGAGAGGTCCTAAGTCCAGAGATATACGGCTGCTCAAGATGCTGCGAATAAGTGAAAACTGAGTTTTCAGCCCTAAACAGGACATTTTTACAACCTACTGTAAGACTCAGCAATCATTACGGAAGAGAGGGTGGAAGGAACATAAGAGCAGGTGAGATCATGTGTGTTCGGGTGGTGGCATGGCTATATAGTAGTACCAAGAGTCTCACGTTTGTTTATGTTCCAGATGCCACTTCACATAGCTACCACTCCTCAAGGATATACATTCACATGACCTCTAACAGCAATCAGGGCGGCCTCTGAGAGGGGACAATGAAGGACGAGGAATTAGGTTTCCTGATAAGCAGAGAGATGGGGAGAATGGCAATTACTAGGTAATAAACATGGTGAACTTCCAAGATGGCTGGCTTCTTCCTCACCCTACTGACCTAAGACAAAAACCTGGCAGTTTAAAGCAAAGGTCTTGCAGGCTGCTTCTCACATCAGTAGGACCCCCTTGATGATGGACTAGCTCAACAAGTTCAAGGGCAGATCAAGACATGTTTTCACACCAGTGTGGGTCAATCAGCCATCCTGCTTTTGTTCAGACTGACAAATCCCATTCAATAACTGAAACAAACAAACAGCCCTCAAGAAAAAGCTGGGCTTCAGCTTCCTGAGTTCTCCTTCTGCTTTGTAGAGGGTCTTTCACTCTGTCTCTGATGTATGTGTTGCACAAGTTCTAATTGTTCTTAATAATAACCCGGAGTCAGATATTAGGCGGTGAAAGTTGAGAAAAGAGAGAACAGAGTGGCCCTGAGGCAAGGTTTATTTTATTTTTTTTAACATTTCAGAGTTATTTATTATGTAAACTAATTCCCCCTTTTATCGAAAATAGGTTCTTATATAGTATATCCTGACTAGAGAATATATTATTATTCTTTTTGTCTTATTATATTTTATTGTTATCTCTTAAAAGCCTGTGTTTTCTTTTCTTTTTTTTTTAATTTTTATTTATTTATTTGTTTATATTGATTTTATTGAGCTTTACATTTTTTTCTGCTCCCCTCCCTGCCTCTCCCCTCCCCTTCAACCCTCTCCCAAGATCCCCATGCTACCAATTTACTCAGGAAATATTGCCGTTTTCTACGTCCTATATAGATTAGATCCATGTATGTCTCTCTTAGGTTCCCCTTTGTCTAGGTTCTCTGGGATTGTGATTTGTAGACTGGTTTTCTTTGCTTTATGCTTAAAAACCACTTATGAGTGAGTACATATGATAATTGTATTTCTGGGTCTGTGTTACCTCACTCAATATGATGCCTTCTAAATACATCCATTTGCCTGCAAATTTCAAGATGTTGTTATTTTTCTCTGCCGTGTAGCTCTCCATTGTGTAAATGTACCACATTTTTCTTATCAGTTTTTCAGTAGAGGGGCATTTAGGTTGTTTTCAGGTGCTGGCTATCATAAACAATACTGCTACGAACATAGCTTAGCACACGTCCTTGTGGTGTATGATTGAGCATCCTTTGGATTCATACCCAAAAGTGGTATTGATGGGTCTTGAGAAAGTTGTTTCCTAATTTTCTGAGAAATCACCATACTGATATCCAAAATAATTGTACCAATTTGCACTCCCACCAGCAAAGAAGGAGTGTTCCCTTTACCCCACATCCTTTCCAGCATAAGCTGTCCTCAGTGTTTTTGATTTGGCCATTCTTACAGGTGCAAGATGGATTCTCAGAGTTGTTTCGATCTGCATTTCTCTGATGACTAAGGATGTTGAGCATTTTCTTAAGTGTCTTTCAGCCATTTTAGATTCCTCTGTTGAGAGTTCTCTGTTTAGGTCTGTACTCCATTTTTCATTGGATTATTTGTTCTTTTGATGATCAATTTCTTGATTTCTTTGTGTATTTTGGAGATCAGAACTCTGTCTGATGTGGGGTTGGTGAAGATCTTTTCCCATTCTCTAGGCTGTCATTTTGTTTTGTTGACTGTGTCCTTTGCTTTACATAAGCTTTTCAATTTCAGGAGGTCCCATTTATTAATTGTTTCTCTCAGTGTCTGTGCTACTGGGGTTCTATTTAGAAAGTGGTCTCTTGTGCCAATGTGTTCAAGTGTACTTCCCACTTTCTCTTCTATAAGGTTCACTGTGGCTGGCTTTATGTTGAGGCCTTTGATCAATTTGGACTTGAGTTTTGTGCATGGTGATAGATATGATCTATTTTCATTCTTCTATATGTTGATATCCAGTTATGTCAGCACCATTTGTTAAATATGCTTTCTTTTTTCCATTTGATATTTTTTGCTTCTTTGTCAAAAATCAGGAGTTCGAAAGTGTGTGGATTAATATCCTGGTCTTTTATTTGGTTCCATTGGTCCTCATGTCTGTCTTTATGCCAATTCCAGACTATTTTCAGTACTGTAGCTCTGTAGTAGAGTTTGAAGACAGGGATTGTGAAGTTCTTTTATTGTACAGGATGTTTTGGCTATCCTGGGTTTTTTGCTTTTCTATATGAAGTTGAGTACTGTTCTTTCAAGGTCTGTGAAAAATTTTGCTGGGATTTTAATGGGCATTGCATTGAATCTGTAGATTTCTTTTGGTAAGATTGCCATTTTAACTATGTTAATTCTACCTACCCAAGAGCATGGGAGATCTTTCCACTTTCTTGTATCTTCTTCAATTTCTTTCTTCAAAGATTTAAAGTTCTTGTCATACAAGTCTTCTATTTGTTTGGTTAGAGTTACTCTGAGATAGTTTATGCTATTTGTGGCTATTGTGAAGGGTGATGTTTCTCTGATTTCTTTCTCAGCCCATTTATCATCTGTGTAAAGGGGGGCCACTTATTTTTTGAGTTAATCTTGTTTCTTGCTATTTTACTGAAAGTGTTTATGAGTTGTAGAAGTTCCTTAGTAGAATTTTTGGGGTCGCTTAGTTAAACTATCATCTCCCATCAGCAATTAGTGAGAGTTTGACTTCTTCTTTTCCAATTTGTATCCCCTTGATCTCCTTTTGTAGTCGTATTGCTCTAGCTAGGATCTCAAAAACTATGTTGAATAACTATGGGGAGAGTGGAAACTGTAGTAAGAGGGGCTTGTTGGTTCCCAGCTACCTGGCTAGCTTAGACCCAAAATAATCACATAGAAACCTTATTAGTTAAATCAGTGCTTGGTCCATTAGCTCTAGCTTCTTATTAGCTAACTCTTACATATTAATTTAATCCATCTCTATTAATCTGTGTATCACCATGTGACAGTGACTTACCAGCAAAGTTTCAGCATGTCTGACTCTGGTGGCAGCTCCATGGCATCTCTGACTCTGCCCTTCTTTCTCCCAGCATTCAGCCTAGCTTTCCCTGCCTACCTAAGTTCTGCCTTGCTATAGGTCCAAAGCAGTTTCTTTATTCATTAACCAATAAAAGAAACACATAGACAGAAGGACTTCCCACACTATTTCCCCTTTTCTGTTTAAACAAAAAGGAAGGTTTTAACTTTACCATAGTAAAAATTACACATAATAAAACAGTTATTAAGCAAGAATTACAGTTACAATATTTATATCTACTTTGTCTTTTATCATAATTAAGGAAACTATAACTATGAATTCTTCAACTCCATCAAAGACTCCAGAAGGATATTATATTACCTATGTAAACTGGAAGTACATTGTAAGCAACTTCCAAAACTCTAGAATTGAAAGAGACATCTCGCTACCTGGACAGTCACCCAAAGTTCTTCTGTACCATTGGAGCATCCATCTTTAGCCTACAGGCTAATAGTATCTGGCAGTCTTTTCCATGAAGCAGGAAATTTCAAAGAGAGTCCCACCTATATTAGCAGTTTTCAGTCATTTTCTTCTGTGTTCTGTAGAATGTGTAGCAGACTCTTTCATGAAGCAGGAACCCTGAAGGACTGTCTCACCTTTAGGCAAATTCAGCAGTCCTTTCTCTGTGGGTCCTTCATGTCCAGTTAAGCAGTCCATGCAAGAGCAGTTTCTTGCCCAAATGGCTAAGAAGCCTCTTCGAAGCCCATCTTCCTTTCAAAGTAATTGGTGCTGCCAGGAGCAGATGTGTCTCATTGTCATGAAAAGATCTAACTTCTTAAAATATTTTAAATGCCATATTCTGTAGTTCTCTGAAAGATTTGAAAACTACTTATCTAACTGAAATATATCTCTATACACCTAGAAAATCTAACTAAGATGACTACAAGCTTGACTATTATGGATGAGTATCTACTAACTTATATTTCTTAATTATACATTACATTTTTAAATGAGCTACACAAACACAATACCTTAATCAAGATCAGAAATACATATAACAAAATTGTCCTTAAATTTGTATAAGTAAACCAAGATCCATACCAATGGAAATTATTCATATCTATATCATATGTCCCTTTAAATGTAAACAAACATTTATAGACAATATTTGGGAATATGGGCATAGTTCTGTCCAAACTTCTTCCTGCTGTTTATTGAGTGAAGTGTTTTTGAGGGGTGTTCAAGGCAACCTTTCAGGAGGTCTTGTTCCATCAAACCACACCAGTCTGGAAGCAATTCACAAGTTCTCATCCTCTGTGGAAACAAGAGAAGAACCTCTTTTCCAAAGCAGCATATCCTTAGACCCAAATTTGGAAGTCATGATATCTTTATAATATACATGCTGGTTTAGCTTGTCAGCCTATACAATGAAATGTCTCTCTGTACTTGCTTATTCACAATCAAATAATTCAAAGACAATAATATACATAACCCAGATTCTCTGTGAATTTTCCATTTTTATGTGGCTTATTTTTCTTTACTCCTTTTAATCTATGACTGTCTATACTCTGTGTCTTTAAAGACTTTGTTCTAATTTTTTTTATAAACTCTCTATACTCTTTTTTTCTCTGCCAAGCCTACGTACATTTATCCAACATTGTGACCCATTTAGAGTTCTTTTCCATCTGGATTTGTCTTTATAGGATATCTGTAATTCTTTATTGTCCAGGAGTGCTTCTTAAAATGCTAAGTGCTTCTTAAAACTTAAGCTGTACCATTACTATGGTATATACTGTACTTCCTGCTTTCCCACCCAGTCTAAAACTTAAGCTGTGCCATTACTATGATATATATGGTACTTCCTACTTGCCTGCCCAGTCCAGCATGGCAGAGCTGCTCACTGCCTCTGAGAGCCATGCACATCTAACCACTTCCAGTCACATAGCCAGTCCAAGTGGCCATTAAGAAAGTCTTAGCACGTTGTTCACAAACCCCATCCATATATTTGGTCTCTTGAAAGAGCCAGAGGTCATGCTGGCAGCATAGCCCAGAAAGCCAGCATTTTTAAAATGGCATGGCTTTTTTTTCTACAGCTGAGTCAGGAAAACCTCTTTTAAAGGAGCTGTGGCAAGTTGCAAGCAAACAGCAAGAAGCTGTATTAAACTCTGTATTTTTGTGTCTAGAATTAAGCTCTCTCGGGTTTTTAAGTGGGTTTTAGTTGGCCACATTGAGCACCAATTTGTAGCAGGAGGTGCTTGTTGGTTCCTGGCCGTCTGGCTAGCTTAGACCCAAAATAATCACACAGAAATGGTATTAATTAAATCACTGCTTGGCCCATTATCTCTAGCTTCTTATTGGCTAACTCTTACATATTATTTTAACCCATCTCCATTAATCTGTATATCACCATGTGACAGTGGCTTACCAGCAAAGTTTCAGCATGTCTGACTCTAGTGGCAGCTCCATGGCATCTTTGACTCTGCCCTTCTTTCTCCCAGCATTCAGCCTAGCTTTCCCTGCCTACCTAAGTTCTGCTTTGCTATAGGTCCAAAGCAGTTTCTTTATTCATTAACCAACAAAAACAACACATAGACAGAAGGACCTCCCACACCAGACAACCTTGTCTTGTTCCGGATTTCATTGGGCTCACTGGGAGTTTCTCTCCATTTAGTTTGATGTTGTTGTTGGCTTGCTGTATATTGCCTTTATTATGTTTAGGTATGTTCCTTGTATCCCTGCTCTCTCCAAGACCTTTATTATGAATGGATGTTGTATTTTGTCAAAAGCTTTTTTTGGCATCTAATGAGATGATCATGTGGTTTTTATTTTTCAGTTTGTTTATATGGTGGATTACGTTGACAGATTTTTGTATGTTGAACCATCCCTGTTTCTCTGGCATGAAGCCCACTTGATCATGGTGTATGATGATTCTGATTTGTTCTTGTATTCGATTTGCCAGTATTTTATTTAGTATTTTTGCATCAATGGTTATGGGTAAGATTGGTCTATAATTCTCTTAGTAATATCGTTATGTGGTTTGGGTATCAGGGTAATTGTAGCCTCATGAAAAGAGTTTGGCAATGCTCCTTCTGTTTCTATTGTGTGGAACAATTTGAGGACTGGTATTAGTTCTTCTTTGAAAATCTTATAGAATTCTGAGCTGAAACTATCTGGTCCTGAGCTTTTGGGGGTTGGGAGACTTTTGATGACTGTTTATATTTCTTTAGCAATTATAGGTCTGTTTAATTTTCTTATCTGGTCTTGATTTAAATTTCGTAAGTGATACTTATCCAGAAAGTTGTATATTTCCTTTAAATTTTCCAATTTTTGGAGTACAGGTTTTGAAATATAACCTGATGATTATCTGTATTTCCTCCGTGTCTGTTGTTATGTCCCCCTTTTCATTTCTTATTTTGTTAATTTGGATATTTTCTCTCTTCCTTTTGGTTAGTTTAGATAAAGGTTTGTCTATTTTGTTAATTTTCCTTAAGAACCAACTCTTTGTCTCACTGATTCTTTGTATTGTTTTCTTTGTTTCTATTTTGTTGATTTCAGTTCTGAATTTGATTATTTCCCACTGTCTATTTCTCTTGGGTGAGTTTGCTTCTTTTTGTTCTAAAGTTTTCAAATGTTCTGTTAATTCACTAGTGTGAGATTTTTCCAGCTTCTTTATGTAGGCATTTAGTATGTTGTATGGTCATTTTCATTGAATTTTAGGAGGTCTTTAATTTCCCCCTTTATTTCTTCCCTGACCCATTGATGATTCAGGTGAGCATTGTTTAATTTCCATGTGTTTGTGGGCTTTCTGTAATTAGTGTTGCTGTTGACTTCTAGTTTTAGACCATGGTGATCTGATAAAATACATGGGGTTATTCCATTTTTTTTTTGTATTTGTTGAGGTTTGTTTTGTTACTGAGTATGTGTTCAACTTTTGAGAAGGTTCCATAAGGTGCTGAGAAGAAGGTATATTCTTTTATGTTTGGATGGAATAGTCTATAGATGTCTGTTAAGTCTATTTGAGTCTTAACATCTGTTAGTTTCCTTATTTCTCTGTTAATTTTTTGTCTGACTGACCTGTCCAGTGGTGAGAGGGGCATGTTGAAGTCTCCCATTATTAGTGTGTGAGGTTTAATGTATGATTTAATCTTTAGAAGTGTTTCTTTTATATATGAGGGTGCCCTTGTATTTGGGGCATATATGTTCAGTTTTGAGATTTCCTCTTGATGGATTTTTTTTTGTGACTAATATGAAATGTCCTTCTTTGTCTCTTTTGACTGATTTTAGTTTGAAGTCTATTTTGTTAGATATTAGTATAGCTACACCAGATTGTTTCTTAGGTCCATTTGATTGGAAAATTTTTTCCAACCCTTTACTCTGAGATGATGTCTGTCTTTGAGGTTGAGATGTGTTTCTTGTATGCAGCAGAAGAATGGATTCTGTTTTCATATCCAATTTCTTAGCCTGTGTCTTTTTATAGGTGAGTTGAGTCCATTTATATATTTTTTTCCTTTTTTTATTAATTTTTAATTTTTTTTTATTTCTCTCTGCTCCCCTTCCTGCCACTCCCCTCCCTCCCTCAACCCTCCCCCAAGGTCCCCATGCTCCCAATTTATTCAGGAGATCTTGTCTTTTTATACTTTCTACTTCCCACATAGATTATATCTATGTAGGTCTCTCTTAGTGTCTGTATTGTTGTCTAAATTCTCTGGGATTGTGGTTTGTAAGATGGTTTTCTTTGCCTTATGTTTAAAAACCACCTATGA